>VBSM01002608.1:977657-994511 GCA_008086735.1 Cheirogaleus medius
AGTATTTCCAATGTTTTCCTCTAGAATTCTAATAGTTTCACACCTTAGGTTTAGGTGTGTTACCCAGCGTGAGTTGATTTTTGTGAGAGGTGAATGGTGTGGATCCTGTTTCAGCCTTCTACATGTGGCTATCCAGTTTTCCCAGCACCATTTATTGAGTAAGGATTCTTTTCTCCAGTGTATGTTTTTGTCTGCTTTGTCAAAGATCAGATGGCTATATGAGGATGGTTTTATATCTGGGTTCTCTGTTGCCTTCCACTTGTCAATGTTCCTGTTCTTGTGCCAGTATTCAGCTGTTTTAATTGCAGTAGCCTTGTAGTATAGTTTGAAGTCTGGTAAATTGATACCTCCCATTTTGTTTTTATTGCCTAGGATTGCTTTTGCCATACAGGGTCTTCTCTGGTTCCATACAAAGCATAAAATTATTTTTTCTATATCTGTGAAAAATGACGATGGTATTTTAATAGGGATTGCATATAATCTATTAATTTTATTTGATGTTTTTCAATATCACATTGTTAACTGCATGAAAGTTCATGATTAGTACATCTTTATGATTTGTTCCATTTACCATTATGCAATATCCTTCTTTAATCCTTATTAATGCTTTTTACTAGAAATTCTGTTTTTTCCAGTATTTATAATGACACATTTTCTTTTTATTAAAAGATACCTACTTTATCTTTCCTAGCTGCTGGCTTGAACTGCCAGCACTAAATGGGGGAGATCAGTGAGATATAAGAATAAGGGGGTAGAGCAGTTCTTCCTTAGCTAAGTGCCTTTGTGTTGCCTGCATCTGGCTGATAGTTAAAGCTAATACTCTTGTGAGAGCAAAGATTCTGGATCTCTTACCTGTAACTCTCATACATCAGGCAATGCATGCCTTTCCCCAAGCTTGTGGGTCCTCCCACAGCCTGTACTTCACTTGCAGTCTGGATCACATAGCTCATTCATTCATCTTCCCTTAAAGCAGTTTTCTAGGGTTGAATTTGAAATGACTCTAGTTTTACTCTCTGTCCACATAGTCCATATCTAGCCCAAGAGAAGTAGTCATAAAACCTGGATCTGAACAAACCCTGAGAGGACAGTATAGTCCTCAGACATCATCATGCTCATGGCTCCACCAGCACGGCCATTACTTAGGCCAAATTGCAACTTTGAGGTGCCCCAGACAGGAATCATACTTCAGTCCCTGGGCAAAGAGACACTTGTGGTATCTTGTTGAAACAAAATCCCTCAGAAATTAAGAGAATTGGGATTCTCGGCTGTCCTTTCCCAAGGGAATCTCTTCAAATACATCTCCTTACCAACAACTGGCTCATTTTTATTTATTATGAATACTGATATATTTGGACTTATTTGAATCATTTTATTTTCATTTTTTTGTTGGTTCTTTCTTTCTTTCTCAGAGTACATTAGATTAATAGAGTCTTCTTTCTGCCCTTGGTTTCCTTTTCTGATTTCAAAGTTATACATAGTTTTTCTTTTGTTTCAATGGCCTTCCCTAGATATTTACAATATGTAAATGCTCATAATTTTATATTTTTAAAAAAGCCTAAAGATGATCAATATTTCAATCTTTCCCTTAACAAGTAAAGGAAACTGGGATGCTTTAATTTCCTCTCAAACCTGCCATCTTTTATGTTATTTTTAACACATGTGGCTTTTAAAACTAAAATTCAGCTATAAAGTTCAATACTTATTTTGTTTAACAAGTATTTATAGTATCTCATATGCTACTGTTCGATAAATAACTAGGATCTCTGGCTCTTCTAGGGACAAGCATGCCCTGCCCTGGTGCTGCCTCAAGCCGTTGCCCCACCTGGGAAGAAGGATAAGGGCAGGCACTCCATTTTGCTGTTGTGGCACCCTTAATCCTATCCCAAGCAACTGCAACACCTGGGGAAGGAGGGAACACTTTACCAATCTGGGAATTCCCCAGCCTAGGCATAATGTGATTTGGAAAGTGATCTAGAGTAACCTAAGGCTAATTATTATGTCATTAGTTTAAATCTACATTGTGGTTCATTCCCCTCAGGTAGGGCTTTTAGAGAAGGAGCTGGCATATTCAGCTACAGCCTTGAGAACATCTGTTAATCATTTGGTAACATCCCACACCTCCTGAAAGCCCTTCCCTGGAATAGGCTAATAAAAGGAAACAACTCGAGAATTCCCAGAGAGTCAGTTAGTTAGTAAGTCAGTCCGTATCTCTCAACTTGAGTAGACAGACATGTTTCATTTATAATAAAAAGCTACTTGTGCGAAACTGCTTTCTGCTTGTGGTCACTCCATTGCACTGGCCCAGCTTATGATTTTTTTCCAAGCAAAGAGCCAAAGAACTAGGATAACAGTCTGCCAAGAAGCTGGACCTGACACTTAGGTGTGTCTGGTCATTCTTCAGCCAAGAGCAGACTGCCACCCTGACACTGCTAATCTTTTTCCTTGGTTCTTGTGACACACTGGCAAATGAGAAAATTTCCTGCCTTCACCCAGCTTCCATTTATCTTTTTATCTTCCTGATTCCTTTGCTCACTGTTTATTGTTATGCCTTCACTTCAGTTCAATTTCTTTCTTATTGAAGTACATCCTTTGTAGTTATTTCAGCAAAGGACTTTACCAATAAATCTTTAACATCTTTATACATCAGAAAATGTCTTTCTTTTACTCTATTTTTGAATTGGAAAAAACATATACAGTCATATATCACCTAATGATGTTTCAGTCAATGGCAGACCACATAAATGATGGTCTCATAAGATTAAATGCTATATATTTACTGTACCTTTTCTAGATATGTTTAGATGTACAAATACTAAAAAGGAATATTTTTAAAATGCCAAAGAATAAAATAAGTTTCAACAAAATAATCCTCCCAGGTTGACTAGCACAATTAGAATATTAGTAAACAATAAGGGCTAAATTGACAGCTGCTACACTCATGATTTAGTTCTAACTTCCTCCACCAGACTGGCACCACTACCACCCAAGACTGGTTGGTGAGAGTTTATAGGAGTGGAGTACGCCAGTCTGTTATCAGCTTTTGACAACAGTGTACTGTGTTTCTGTTTGAAGTGAAATTTCTGAATAGTTGCATAGCTTGATAGTATTTTTTAATTCTGTCTGCTTAACAGCCCATCATGTCAAAGAAAACCAAGAGAACGTTGAAGGAAGAAAACAGATTTTTGAATGAGGATTGAGAATTGCAATATTATCTTTCTTCTGTTGAACATAAGATGATTTGCTTGCTTTATGATACTGCATTATCAACATTAGAGAAATTCAGTGCTCATCAGCATTGTAACACTCATAAGGACCACAAATATTTTAAAGTAGAGGGAGGAATACAAAAGGTTGTATTGCAGAAATGAAAAGATGAAAAGCAAAATCCAACAATTCTTTCAAACAGCAATCAGACCTGGAAATAATGCCACAGAAGCAACTTATAAAGTAGCTTATATACTCGGGGAAAAAGGGAAGCCATTCAGTGATATAGAAATTGTGAAAGAATGCACTGCCAAAGTTTTAGGATGCTTAGACCCTGATAATGTTTCAATGTACAAACAACTACTTCTTTGAAGGACAACCATAACTGATTAGCATCATGAATTAGGCTTCAACTTAACAGAACAACTCCATGCAATACTTCAAAAGGAAAACATATATTCTTCAATTGCTTTGTATGAATCAACTGATACTACTGACTCAGCACACATTTTATACTTCATTTTGGTCCTAACAGAAGATTTTCTTTACTATGAAGAGTTACTCGCTTTGGGCACTCTTGTGAACAGAACATGAGGAATAGGTATCTTCAACAACTTTAAGATAAATTTTATCTTAAAACATGTTGTGAAGTTGAACTGAATTTTGCAAATGTAATGAGTATATGTAGAAATGGTTCACCTTCCATGACAGGAAACCATGAAGGGTTTGTAGCATAGATAAAAAAAGTATTAATAGATCCAGATGTTCTCATTTCTTTTCATTGTGTCTTGCATCAGCAAAATCTCTGTGCTAAAGCTACTATTTTAAGTGATAGTTCGCAACAAGTTATAAGTATTGTTAACTATATTCATGCAAGGCAACATGACATTGTCAGTTTCACAATATACTAAAGTTGAACAATGCAGTATTCTTTGTGGATTTGCCTTATCATTCTAAAGTGGATTGGCTAGCACAGGGCCAGGTGTAGCCAAAATTTTATCTCCATAAGAACAGATAGTTAAACTTTATGAAGAATAGAATTGGCAATGTGAATTATTGAAAGAAGATTTCTATAGGAATGCAGCATTTCTGTGTGACATCATGTCAAATCAAAATGACTTGAATATTTATTTATAAGGTAAAACAAAGTCTACATATGATATGTGGCAAAAAAAATCTGAGCATTTTGAGAAAAAGTACCTTTTTAAAAATACTTCTTCTTTAAAAGGAAATTTCAGATGACCATTTTCCCCAGTTAGCAAAGATCATTGATGAGGATGATATATGGCATCATCTGAAGAATATGCAGCTGTAATAGACCTATTAATTGGAGAATACAATGAAAGATCCACTGACTTTGAGAATCATGACCACACACTCAAATTAGCATTTCAGCTTCACCTAGTTGATATAGCCAAGGCACCTAAAGAACAATAGATGGAATTGATTGAGCTCTCAGTAGATGACATTTTAAAGTCATTGTTTCATACTAAAAAAGATCCAATTAAAATATCAAAAAACGCAGTACAATTCAGCAATGTGCCTGAAAATGCTTTATTTTCAACCTCTTATTACTGTGAATCTATATTCTCCCACTAATGCAAATCAAAATGCCCTTAAGGCCACAAATAACTGATACCTATCTAGAGGATCAAATGAAACTTTGGACCTCCATGCTACAACCACATATTCAAATGCTTTCCAACAAAAAGTAGACACAACAAAATCATTAAAAGGTTAGATAACTTTAAAATTAACAAATAGTTTTCATTATTTAAAATTATTAAGTACATAGTTGTTAGATTTTTATAAAATAATGTACATTTTTAAGTATACCTAATTGAAGTTTCTTATATGCAGCCTTATTTGATTACAGCTAAATTATTGTGGTCTTCCAAAATGGAAAGGTATCCCACCACTGGGCTAAACTACATAGCCTAAGTGTGTAGTAGGGCTATACCATCTAGGGTTGTGTAAGTACTTTCTATGATGTTAACACAACAATGAAATTGCATAAGGTTGTATTTGTCAGAACTTATCCTTGTCATTAAACAATGCATGACTACACAATTGACCCTTGAACACCATGGGAGTTAGGGGTGTTGACACCCTGTGCAGTTGGAAATTTGATTATAACTTTTGATTCCCCCAAAACTTAACTACAAATAACTTACTGTTGATGGGAAGCCTTATCTATAACATAAGCAATTAACAAGTATATTGCATGTTATATATTTTATACACTATATTCTTACAATACAATAAGTTAGAGGAAAGAAAATGTTGTTAAGAAAATCATAAGGAAGAGAAAATATATTTACTACTCATTAAGTGGAAGTAGAGCATCATAGAGATCATCATCCTTGTCATCTTCATGTTGACTATGCTGAGAAGGAGCCGGAAGAGAGGGGTTGCTCTTCCTGTCTCAGTAGTGGCAGAATCTGAAGAAAATCTGTGTATAAGTGGCCTCATTTGATTCAAACTTGTGTTGTTCAAGGGTCAACTGTATACATATATAGTAACTGAATTATGAAAAACATTAAATATTTTGGTTAAATAAGGTTAAATAGAGTCAACTAAATTCTTTAAATAGTCAATTAAAAGATAATATGGAGACTGTCATCCAAAATAGAGTTTTTAAAAAAAAACACTTAAAACACATTTTGCATAAGATGAACTCCAGTGTATTTCTAATAAAATTTGCAGAAGATGAGAAGATTGAGACTGGCCAGAGAAATAATGGCAAGTATTTTCCAGGATTCAAGAAAATTGCATCATTTGATATGCCTATGAATAGATTTTTTTGTGTGTTATTTTATTGGCTTTGGTGTGCCTTTTCTAGATGAGGAAGTATGCTTTTCTTAAATCCTACATATTTCTATATTGTTTTCAAACAAACTTTTTAAAATGATGTCCTGTTCTTGTCTTATGGATTCTATTCCATCGTTTATCTTCTTGCTTATCCTTGATTATATCATACTCTTTCTCACCCCAAACATGAATGCTGTTAGTAGTTCATGACCAATCTTTATACTATATTCTCAGTCTACTGTTTCTGTATTACATAGATGACATGAATTTAGGATCTATATCTGCATATGACTCAGATTTGGGGCTCTGATTTTTTGGGGGTGACTCTATCTGCACTCCTAACTTGCTATTGTGGGGAGAAAAGTATTCAGTTCTGGTCTAAGCTCCTGATTTGGTGGGAGAATGTTTCTGGTCTCTATTAGTGCGACATCTGGGAGTATTTCTGTTCTCTGTTAATGGGACAGCCACTGTCCACTTCTCAACAGTATTCAGATGATCATTTCCAAGTTTCCTGCCCTGCGTACTGACTGTGGGCTACATCTCTTTAAGGTCTTACTAACCATCCCAGCTCCCAAACCTCAAATATGGTAAAATTACAAACTTGCTACAGATTTGAAATTTCTCTTTATTTCTGACATCTAGAAATTGCCCTTTTTTTTACAGTTCAGATTTATTAAAAATAAGTTTGCTGCATTTTTGGCTAGCTATTTATTATATGCTATCGGAGCAGTTGATGTATTTTACATATGCAGCCTTCTATATTGATTTAAAGTCCCTCTAGTAACTTATTTTCCCATTGCAATCAGAACTATTATTTATGTTTTATGGACCTTTAAAACTCCCTTGAATGTGCCCTTGTGCTTTCTTCTGTGCCTATATTCTTTTCATTTCTTAGAATGCCTTCTCTGTGCTTTCCACTTTTCCACAAACTCATCATCATTTAAGGTCTACTCATATCTGTACTCATGGGTTTCATTTTCCTGCCTCTTCTAGTTCAAAGTAATCTCTTCTATGAAATTACCATGGCAGTAATTTCCTTAAAGGTATCGTTCTACACTTATTTAATATTGGAGGGAAGGTAAATTTTTCCCTTGAAAGTTTGATAATTTTAGTCCATAAAACAAAATGATAATAGATGGATTAACAACAGGTAAAGAA
Organism: Cheirogaleus medius; assembly: GCA_008086735.1. Taxonomy (NCBI): domain Eukaryota; kingdom Metazoa; phylum Chordata; class Mammalia; order Primates; family Cheirogaleidae; genus Cheirogaleus; species Cheirogaleus medius. The sequence continues at coordinate 984,831 of VBSM01002608.1, forward strand.
AATATATAAATGTATTAATTTGTATGCATATGTACAAGAGTCATACAAAATATGAACACTCAAAGAAAGGACCAGATGTCTGATGCTTTTATACCATCTTGAGGTTACAGGAAGAATAGGGCTTAGAGTATGGCAAAACTGGTTATGTGAGGGAGAGAAGAGAAAAGATCTGACTAGACAGTTCCGTCTTGTTAAGAGGATGAAACCTCACAGGTACCTGCTGTCAGAATGAATAGATGGTAGCTTGTGGTAACAGGTTCTCTGTCAGATGAAGGTGTTTTAGACTCTCATTCTCTTTCCCGTGAGTTCATCGTTCCTAGATCTGTACATACAAAGCCTCAGAGAAAGCCTGTTTTTACTAATGTAGATTTTTCTCTCTACGTGAAAATCTCCACAAAAAAGCTGCTTTGCAGCTCTATTCCAGTCTGCAGGCTCTCTGAACAGTCATCTCAAAATACGTCACAGTATATTTTGGGGTAAAATATTTTTAGTTTCTTTTTGCTCCCCATTTGAAAATTTATTTTTAGAAAGTTTTATATATTAAAGTAGAATTGATATCCATGGAGAGATTTGGGTTAGAGATTTGTAAGATATGAGATTGGCAAAGGGGAAAAAAATATAGATTGGAATAAGTGGCCTGTATTTTCTTGAATCAGTTTCTCAGTCCTGAGGACAGGTCAGTTCAGTTAAATAGTTGTGCCTCATTCCAGGAAGCAGAACCCTGATGGGCTCTCAACGCGAGGCCTGTACATAGCAATGTTACAGGCTTACCGAGTTCATTGCCCACTGCTCAAGAGGAAGTCAATACACTGAGACAGCAGGGGTAATAGCAGAGAAAGAATTTAGTATCACAGGCATCATGTGAGGAGACAGCAGGAAGTTCTCAAATCTGTCTCCCTAAAATTGGGGAAAAAGGGTTTTGAAAGATAGTTTGGTGGTCAAAGGGCTAGATAATTGGGTCTGCTAATTGGCTTGGTTCTGGGTAGAATCATAGGGGTATAGAAATTGTGTTCTTTGCTGTGTCAGTTCTTGGATGGGGGTGGCAAGACCAGTTGAGTCAGTTCCTCAGTATAGGCCACTGGTCTTTGTGGGTCAGCAGGGCCTGGAAGATATGTCAAAAACCATCCTTAGGTTTCATAAGAGTGACGTTTTCTATGGAAACAACGAAGAAAGCTAAGAATCGTTAATGACCATCAGAGATATGACTCCTGAGTAGTAAGCAACTATAGGAAAGCAAGCTAGGGAACAATGGCTGGTTATACATATATTTCTCCTACCACACTTCCCACTTTGTGGCCCTTTATTAATTTTATAAAGGGTGGTTTCAGAGAGATCCCATCCCTATGAACAATTAGCCATGCCTGGTGGTGCATGCCAGTAGTCCTAGCTGCTTGAGAGGCTGAGGTGGGAGGATCGATTGAGCACTGGAGTTTGAAGCTGCAATGAACTGTGATTGTATATTGCACTCCAGCCTGGGTGACAGAGCAAGATTCTCTCTCAGGAAAACAAAACAAAACAAACAGGTTGGCCTCTGTATATGATGTAGGCAAGAAGTATTTAATAAGAGGAATTTCTATGAAAACAGAAGGAAAAAACAAAGATTAATGTCCGGAGTAGTCTATAAGTTAGTTTTTCTAGAGTCTCTGAAGCATATTCAGTTGGAGTGGGTAGGCAGTGACAGTCTAACAGATTTTTCCAAGTTATAATTTGAATCAGATATTCCAGCAAACTTTCTGAGTGTTCTACACATCAACAGGCATGAAGGTGGTTCATATGTAAGTTGCTATAGTGATTTCTCCCAAAGTTTATATCAAGTTGTTTAGCTTCAGTTTGTAGGGCTGTAGGAAAAGTATGGTTTTAATTTTTAGCAATTCTAAGTTAGAGAGTGGGAGAAAAATCAGAAACATTAGTCTGAAGAAGTGTAGCCAGATATTGGAGGGAATTAAAAGTTGAGAGTTTAGTTCAGATTGCAGGTAAATAATAAAATAAAATAAAAAACACCAAAAACCAAAAAAACCCAACAATGATGGGCTACAATCTAATAATAGGTGTACTATAGCTTTTCTTCTGAAACATAGTTTTTCTTTCAACATTTACCTTCATTTCCACCAAAGATATTTATAGTAAGACTAGTTTATTTGCAAAATAAGTTCAATCTTTGGCCTGATTATTTAAATAAGTTTATCAAGAATGGCGATTTGTCATATAAGCTCTTTTTAAATCAGTTTTGCTGGAACATTTTTTTACAAGAAATTTTTCATTAGACTTTTAAAAAGCCTCTTGAGGCTTAGGAGTCAAATCAAGTATTTGACTCACCTTCAGACTGTATCTGTAATACCTGTACAAACTGAGCGAATACATCCCTTCTTGAGGCCCTCAAATATCTTAAGTTTTATGAGCCTGTTAGAAAGTGACATTCTTTACCAACCACAAGATTAGGAACTTTGTGAGGGAACTGCGTAGATAAGGCCAGTCTTTTTCCAGGTCTATTGGCTATAAAGTCAATCCATCAAAACAGGCTGGTCATATCTGAAAATATGACATTCCAGTCAAAGCCTTGGTAAAATAACCAGTGTCTCTAATAGTGTCCTGTTATAAAAGAAAACAAATTCTTATTGAACTTACATAAATAATCATATTGCCATAATATAAGACTCACAATAGTTTCTGAATTCTAGAGGGAGCAGGTAGAGAGAAAGGTAAATGTTACAGGTTTTTTCTCACAAAATTGTATATTACTCAATTGCTTTAAGCTATAAATAGCTTCAAAGAGAAAAAGTTCTCTTGACTCTAGGAAACAAAAACATAAAAAACCAGCAATTTTCAAACAAAAAGTCATAAAATACTATTTCAGTCCTCTATGTAATTAATTCTTCTTCTACTTAATGTTAGGCTAGCAGTTTTATGAATCCAGTTTTTTCATTGGAGTGTTTGGAATTTTTATACATTCCAAATTGTATATGATCTCAAAGCTATCAGACTTTTTTTTTTTTTTTTTTGAAACAGGATCTCAGGTCTCTCTCTGTTGCCTGGGCTACAGTGCAGTGGCATATCATAGCTCACTGCAACCTCAAATTCCTGGGCTCAAGCAATCCTCTCACCTCAGCCTCTGACAGACCTTGAAAGGTATCACACTCCCTTTCCTGTGAGTTAATCTTTCCTAGATCCGGATAAGGGGGGCTTCAGAGAAAGCCTGTCTGTTTATTTCCCTAAAGTAGAGTTTTCTCTGCAGATGAAAATCTCCTTCACAAAAAGCAGCTTTGCATGGCTATTTCAGGCCCTCTGAATAGTCATCTCAAAGTATATTTTGGGGTAAAATATTTTTGGTTTATATCAATAGCAGACATTTGTTTTCTTTCCATGCATGCGTATTTGACCTTACCATTTAGTCCATGATAATGACAGGGTGCAGGAGATGCTACCCCAAAACATGGCATCTGGAAAACTGATAAAATGGTGAAGCAGGAAGGTCATTCTCTGATTTTTCCTGACTTTCTGTGTGAGACCTGGTCGTAAAAGAAGTCTCTGACCTACTTCCTCTGAGAGTAGGTCATAAAAACTTTATATGTCCTTCCCTATACCTGGAGGAGAGGAATAAAGACACAGAAAAGCCAAGAAAAATCTCAACAAATAGGCCTTTTTAAGTTCCTTTCAGTCTATTAACATGAGATCATACTTACTTTTGTCTAATTATACTTCTACATGACTGTTCACTCTTTATCAAACCTAAGCACAAAATTACAATTTTCCCCACTTCTTTGGATCTTCATTTCTGAAGGCTCCTATCTCATGTAAAACTTCTATTAAATAAACATTTAATGTATTTTGTTAATCTGTCTTTTGCTATAAGGATGTCAGCCATGAACCTCGTGAGTGAGAAAAATATATTACTTTTTCTCCCTTATAATCTCTTAATGAGAGAGGATATGGATTTTCATCCCTAAATTTCTCTTTCAGCCTCAAGTTCTATGCATTGTACAACTTTGCATAGTAGGCTCTCAAAAACATTACATTGATTAATTGGATCTCTCACGATCTTTAAAGCCTAGAGCATATAGTAGGTTGTCATTATGAAATTGCCCTTTATAAAATTAATAAATAGCCACAGAGTGGGAACTGTGGTAGGGGAAATATATATATAAAACCAGCCATTGTTCCCTAGTTTGCTTTCTTATAATTGCTTACTACTCAGGAGTCATATCACTGATGGTCATAGAGATTCTTAGCTTTCTTCAGTGCTCCCATAGATAACATCTGCTTGTGAAACCAAAGGCTAATTTTTAAGATATCTTCCAGGACCTTCATTCCACTCAGACCAGTGACCCATACCAAGGAACTGACTCAACTGATCTTGGGACTCTCACCCAAGAACTGACTCAGTAAGGAAGACAATTTCTGCACCCCTGTGGTTCTGCCCCAAACCCAGGCAATTAGCTGACCAAATTGTCTAGCCTTTTACCCACCAAACTATCTTTAAAAAACCTTTCTCCCAAATTTTTGGGGAGATGGATTTGAGAATTTACTCCCATCTCCTCACATGGTGCCTTGTGTAATAGCATACTTTCTCTGCTGTAACTCCTGCTGTCTCAGTATATTGGCTTCCTCTTGAGCAGTGGGCAATGAACCTAGGTGAGGTATAATAATCTCTGTACTTCTACCCAGCTCCTGAGTCTGTCCATTCATCTATTAGGTAGATAACAAGGAATTCCAGATCTCCTAGGGATGAAAGTGGGTGCCTTGTCTTGGTGGTGCCTTGTCTTGGTGCTGCCTTGAACAATTGCCCCACCTGGGAAGAAGGACAAAGGTGGGTCCCAGGCCTCCCCCACCCCCCCACCCCCATCTTGGTGCCACCCCACCTTAATCCTGTCCTGAGCAAATGCCATGCCTGGAGGAGGAGGGAACTCCCTACCAATCTACCAGTCAGCCAACTGCAAAAGAATGTGGAGAAATCTCTAGCCCATGGGCCAAGCAGCATAAATACAATAGAGCGTGGAAAGTGACCTAGAATAACTGGCTTTCAGAGAGGCTCATGGGACATCTGCATGTATAGTAAGACTCAGGTTATATAACTCCCAACTGTCTAATCAAAGTGGTTCCATCTGAGCCACCAAAGGAAAGCCCAATCCAGATGATATAAAACAAGACCCAGACCATAACTAATACCTCTTTTGCTACGACAATAGGTCCGATCATCATCTGTGGTGTATGTTTCTTGCTCTGAAACCTGTATCTTGCTCTTGCTCTATAATCCTATCTTGCTCCCCCTCAATAAATTTCATATCATGCTTGTCTTACTTTGGTGCGTCTGTCATTCTTCAGTCAAGAGCATACGAAGAACCGAGAACACAGAACCAGAACCAGATTGCCAAACCCAACATATCAGGCAGCTTTCTGTTAATGTTTGTGGTAAGACCCACTATGGTTAAACTATCAGTTTTGCAAACTGAGCTGAGCTGGGAAGATGACAACATTGGGGAAAGAAGAATTCAGATTTCCTCTCTTATTAACCAAAGCTCTAGCAGATTTTGCAGATAAAATTTGCTTATTTCTTCATGCCATAGCCTGAAAGCCCTCTCTTAAATTTTTGCAAAAGTTGGAATTATTTTACAATAATAATAATAAAATATTATTACAAATAAAAATTAGAAAGGCTGGGAAAGTCATCTATTTTTCTAACTCAGAGTAGATCCTGAATCCTGCCTTATAACTAGATGCTAAATCTTAGGGAGTTTTCTTCTGTGTTTTTTAGTAATTTTAAAAATCTTTTGCCAGAAAGGGTGTATAGTTCCCTGATTTACTTTGTGATTTTGGCCAAGTCAATTGCTGTTGCTATATCTTATTTTTGTTGTTTTTCTTCTATAAAGTGAAGACAATAACATCTACCACAGAGAAGCCTATGTGAGCTCAGTGCTTTTGGTTAGAGAGTTCTGAAGAAACAGGACTAGGAATTAATCTTAAATAAAACACTGGCACTAAATTACTTTTAAAAAGATGACAAAAGAATACGACCAATTTGGGGGGTGGAGGCACTTGTGAAGGACATGGAAAAACATTAGAAATTGTTGTCAGAGATCCTTGAGAACTGTTAGGTTTTTTTAAAGGACTTTTAAACTAGGAGATTTAAGTGACCTAAATTGAATCTTAATTGCTCTTCCTCTGGAGCAAAACAGTGACACCCAGGTGGGTGGTTGCTCTTTATAATGAGAAAGTAAGGTAAGCCAGCCACTCCTTTTAGAAAAACATCCTGTTTTGGTTTTCAGTAGTAGCCCCAGGCAGTGGGCAAAGCTCAGATGAGTAAATTTGTTTCTGAAGGGCATTTAATTTGAAAGTTTATTCTATTTTGGTTTTGAAAACACACACACACACACACGTTTTTCTTCCCTTAAGTGTTGAGGGAAAAGGAAGAGAACTAACAGATGGTAAAACTCCTTCAGCATGGATTTATTCACTTCAAACTCATAGACCTTAAATGTTGGTATTTTTCAGCTCTGATAAGAACTAGTTGGTCTTCACTCAGGTAGGACTAACAGGTAGAAATAGCCCAAACTTCTTTAAGTAATTTGCTGATGAAAGAGGAATGTCTGTTGAGTAGAGATGTACCCTCAAAGTAATTTTATTCTTCAGTAAAATCTTACTAACTTTAATTAGGAAAGAGGCATCTGTATTCACGAAAAGTCTGAGGAGTCTTCATAAAGCTCTCCAGTTTGTTTTCATTTATTTTCATGTTCACAATGTAGGGACTATTAGCTAACTCTTACAATCATAGAGAATAAATAAGATTAATTTATAAAGTTGCATATTTGCTTGCAATTAATGTGTTTATAATTGGTTCTTTAAAACTGTTCGATGAGTCACATGCTAAAGTGTTTTAACCCTCACTACCATCTTATAAGTTGGATATTGTAATTATCCCATTGTATGGATAAAAAGTAGTCAAGTATAGAGAAGTCCTGTTACTTGCCAAGGTCATAAAGCCAGGAAAAGTCCAAATTCAGGACAGGGAACCAGGTGACCTGGTTGCCTAGGTCAGGTCCTTCCTTCAGGATTCAGTCTTTCAAACACTTCTGGAATCATCTGCACAATGCTTTTTTTTTTTTTTTTTGGTAGCTGATTCTGTTCTGTGGTCAGATAAAAAAGGCCTTTTCTTTCATTCATGATTTAGATTTTTCTTTTTTTTTAATAAAATTATGAGGTCAGAAATTTTTTTCTCTATAATTTTATTCCTTCCTAGTTGCTGTACTTTTCCTTTTCTTCTTCCTCCTCTTCCTCTTATTCTTTGTTTTTTTAACCTTTTTTACCCATAAAACTATAGTTCCAAATGAAATCACAGTTTCATCTCTTTAGCACAGCTTTCATTAATTTCAAATTTTGGGAAATTATTAATAAGTGTCTCAAAACATATTACTTTTTTAAAAATAATAAAGCATTGCATATCCTAAATATTTGTGACTGTGTAGAAATTCCTGCCACTGAATAAAGATAAAGTGCTGCATTATACTGGAAAATGAATGAACAAATTAACAGAACCAAAAACAAAGCATAATAGTTAAATAATACTTCCCTGCTCATGATGTAGTATGTGTAATGACAATTGTTCATAGAAATTTTCAGCATTTGTATCTAAAACTTGAAAGAATTATAATAATAGTTAAAATTGTTACTTATATTGTTTAGCATATTTATAATATTTCTCAGTTCTGACTTCATATAGAGGATTTACAGTGTGATAGACTTTCAGGACAACATTCTCATACATTTGAGTGAATAGCTTCAAAGTTTATTTTAGCATTTTCAAATGAAAATATTTTCAAACTATACTAAAAATTTCCCTTCATTATAAAAAGAAAGAGCAATACTGACTGAAACTCAATCTTTTCCTGGTGATTTAGGTTCATCATTATTAGGAATAAAGATGCAATGTTGTTTTCAAATGCATTGGTAAATGCTTCCTAAAGGAACCAATACTTCTGTATTTCTTTATTTATTTTTCTTTATCTTTTTAGCAAATATTTGCTAACAACTTGCTATATGACAGATATATCCTAAGCACAACAAAAATGCAAGGAATTATAAGCTAATAGAGAAATTTGTGTATGGATACTTTTAAGTCTTCCATCAGGATGTTGGAATATTTCTATTTTTTCTGTCGGCTCACAGTCTGAAATGTTGGTTCTTGGTGTGCTCTGGGCTGAAGAATGACTAGACACACCAAAAGCAAGGTAACCAGGAAAATAAAGTTTATTGAGGAGAGAAAGATAGGATTATAGAGTAATAACAAGATCAAGATATAGGTTTACAGAGCAAGATACATATGCCACAGATGATGACCAGACGAATTGTCTTGCAAAAAAGAGAGACAGCTTGATTATGGTCTGGGTCTTATTTTACAGTGTCCAGATAGGGACCTCTCCCTCGTTCAGATGTCTTCATGGAACCGCTTTGACTGGACAGTTGGGAGTTATATGACCTGAGTCTTACTATGCAAACAGATCTCCCATGAGCCTCTCTGAAAGCCCATTTGGGGCGTGAACTGCAAGGGCACCCACTTTTGTCCCTAGGAGACCTGGAATCCCTAGCTATGTACCTAACATTTCTGTAGTTATTTCAAATATATGAATGAAAGAATGTACTGCACACCTTCCATATGGCTTTGAGAAAGTCACATGACCTCTTTGGAACTTATTTTCTTCATGTATACAGCATAGGTAGGTGTTGGACTTAATCAACATCTCCCAGCAATAATTCAGACCTAGGTGGAAACAATATCCAGGGTTTCTATTTTCCTTCTTCTCCTTCATTAACAAGGAATTGCTCAGTTGTCTCTATCACTCCTCTCTTGTACTTCTGGGGTCCACAATAGAAGTTTTGCATGCTATTTAGATATTTACTAGAAAAAAAATCTAGGTGTTTTCTGAGGTCTCTTCCATTATATAGCATTCCAAAATCCATAGTTTTTATATTTGTATTTATGCATCTATACTTGTGTCATCTGGTAGATTATATTTTATTATAAACAAAAAGATAACTTGTAGAAATAACACATTAGGGAAAATAGAAGCAACTTCCAGTAGAGAAATTGTAGGGGAAGTGAAATCTGTAAGGGTAAAGGAATGTGGTGTAATTAATTTAATTTTAAACACTCACAGTAATAAGCCTTTACATGTTTACATTTTAAAATGCTTTCATTTCTCATAAATACCTCATAGGCTTCCTGAGGCTAAAGAGAATATTAAGAAATAAACTATTCATCATACATGGTGATAAGCACATGGCATAGGACTAGAAAATATTATGCCTTTACATATTTTGACCTATGGGAATATTGGATGAAAAATAACTGTTAGCCTTTTTGAACTTGAAGAACTGAAGTGTACACACACCACACACATTAAAATAGAATCTAAATTTAGCAATATTGTTAATACAAGCTAGTATATAGTCATATGAAAGTACATATAAAATCTAACAACTTAAACATTTTTCATTGGCAACAGAATACAGCATTTATTATAACCTTTAGATAGTTACCCAAAACATCGCATTAAACTTACTAAAGTTATTATTGCTATTGATACTCTGCTTCTTATATTTAATATGCTGTCTTCATGAAAATATTTATTTCAAGTATTTATTCATGTTTTTAATTTTTTTCTTTTCTTTTCTTTTCTTTTTTTTTTTTTT
>VBSM01002608.1:994611-1028377 GCA_008086735.1 Cheirogaleus medius
CTCCCAGAGTGCTAGGATTACAGGCGTGAGCCACCATGCCCGGCCAATTTTTTTCTAAAATATTTATTTCTGTTTTATTAAATAATGTGTGACATATCTTTGTAATATTTAACACTTCCTAGGGAAGTGCCTAAAATGCTTTTGAAGCCTTCTCTACATTGTCGCAGTATTCCTGAAGGACATTGTCATGATATATTCTAGTTGGGGAAAATAAACCCAGTAGAATTTAAATCACTGCTATGAATGCTGGTGACCCTTATTAAGAAGAAGACAATTTTTCTCTTCTAGGACCCTATGCAGGATGAGATTTTATGAAGCAATGAAGCAATATTCTTTTTTATTTAGTTACATTCAGATCTGAAATACTTGGATTTTCCTCATGCAAGGAACTAATACTCTAACAACAAAATTCCAGAAGATATATCAAATGTTGGTGAGTGCCAGAGATTTTTGAGATCAGCCATAATAGAAAATTTGTTGTTACTAATGATTTTGATATTCATTAGCTGGCTTTGAGTAAAACAAAATTATGAACTTAAAATTACAACTCTTATTTTCATAAAAAAATTTATCTTCTATCTTGTTTGTAATAGAAGATGAATTCTACGAAAAAAACTCACAGTGGATCAAATAACTTTTTTCTCAAGACGTTAGACTGCATCTGACTTGAAAAGTCTAATGTTTCAGGGTATCCTTATGCCTCCATTTTTAGAGTTAAAGATGGGTACCAGATGGACACCATCTGTATCTATCATTAATGAACAAATATTTCGCTAAAATGGGAAATTAGATAAACCAGGAGTTTTCATAATAACGGAAAATAAATGGACCATTTCTCACTATTTGGGACCAAAGCAAAATACATAGCTTAAAAGTTGAACTAGATGCTAAACTGCATATATGTATATATGCTTTCCTGTGAAAGCATAACTAGCAAACATTTCAAGAAAATAAAATAGAATTCACCAGAGAATATAATTTGATGCCATCTGTAGCTATTATGAAGCTCAAAATCAATCATTTAAAATTTTGATATAGTGAAAGTATTAAATAAAATAGCATGAGTTTATTCTGAGATGTATAGCAAAAAAAATATTTATTGTATTGAGACTATCTCTGTAAAAGTATCCAATAATGGAGAAAGGAGAGTCTTGTGTTTTTACAAAAGTATTGTTGAAGAAAAAAAATGTTTTCAAATTTTGTGGACACTCTCCTGATGCCTACATTTCTTCCGTTTGGTAACCCAATCAAATGGTCATTGAAGGTATATTTGAATAATTCCACTGATACAAGTTTAGGAGCTCAAATTTGCCTTTAAGACTTCTAACATTTAAAAGTTTATATGTTGTTACTTATGGCTTCTACCCATTCATTCTTGCTTGACCCTAATGGGTATAATAATACTACAAATAAACATTTTATGAGTACCTTTTTGAAAGTATACTTTCATATATGTTCCTTTGATATTATTTGATCTAAATATCAGCCTTATAGGATAATTTAGTTGTTATTATATCTTCTTATAGATAGATTGAGATTCAGAGAGAGAGCAGTATGTTCAATGTCATGTAACTAGCAAGTGACAGATACCAATCATAAACTTAGATTTTCTTTTTCTTTTTTTTATAGGCTCTAATCCAGTAGGAATAAACTTAGATTTTCTGATTCCAAGTTATTTGGCATTATTTTCATGGTACATGTGATACTCTATTATAGAATAATTATAATCTTTTAAGAACATATTGGTTGGTCAGATAATCAAAGACACCAGGTAATAACATTAGGCAGTATTATGGTTAGTAACTCAAGTTATGGAATTAGACAGACCTAGTTCTGAAGCTTCCACCCATAATTTAGTGACCTTGAAGGAATTACTAGCCCTAAAAAACTTCATTTCTTCATTTACAAAACAGAAATGAAAAAAAGAACAAACCTTTTACGATAGAATTATATAATTTTAATGCAGTGGAACGTGCGTTGCGTAGGTAATGTTCAATTAGGATAAATTATTTTTATTATGTTATCATTACCAGCATTATTATTATTTCCTAGCATCCATACAGTTTTCAATTCTGTAAATGAAACATCCTTAATTCTTAATTTATCACTTAACTTCTACTCATAATTCTGGTTTTACTTCTCTGTTTTGACTTCAGTTTATCTACAAGGCATACAAACATAATAACCCTGTCAAGTTTTTGATATATTTCTCTTAATGTAAGCAAAGAATGAATTTGATTATTAAGAAATTATATAACATTTAGTCTCATAATTTACTCTCAAGACTGAAAGCTCCTTGATCATTTATTCTACCACTTACCTCAACATCTAGTATAGAGACAGGCTGATACATAAAAAGTGTTCTGTAGATGTTAAAATTAGCTGTCAACTTAAACGACTAACTAAACTTTATTCAACTGTGTGTACTACTAGCTCTCCTTCACTCTATATTTGTAAATTACTTTGTTTTTGGACCTATGAATAGTGTTTTACATTTATCACTCTTAGATTATATCCATTGCTTCAAATTCCTTTAAGTTAATATTTACCTTTTAATCATCCATTATGGTCACTAAGATTTTCCTGTTTTTCAGCATGTGCAGTTTGCAATGATACATTTCAAGTAACTTTTTAAATACAGTTGTCAATGAAGTCTTGCTTCATATTCCTAGAAATTTTCCTCTACCCTGGTATAGATCATTTAATTGATGATAATAATTTAAGAAGATCTATTCACTTACTGTTCTCAAATGTATATTGTTCCTTATTTTCAATTGCCGTTTGAATGCTTTATTGAGGAGAAAGTGGTAGAGCATAAGGTTGGGAAGTAATGTAGGATGAAATAATCCTTTTTTTTGGTTAATAAAGCCGAAGATTTCAACTTTGTCCCATAGGCACTGGGGAAGTCATTTAAAAATTTAAACCCCAAAATGACTTGATCACATTATTGTTTTAGAAATGCAACTCTGTTTGCAAGGTGGAATATGCTTTAGAAAATTATGAGACTGCAGGCTCACAGAATGTTTAGGAGATTTAAAACAGTATTTTAGAAAAGAGTACATGAGAACTAGAAATAAGGAAGTGAAATTTCTGCTTTCTTTCTAATTATCCACAAAATATCCTGTAAGAAATATGTGTAGAATTTAAAGGTATAATAAAGAATATAAAAAGATGAATATCTATGCAAAATGTCAGAAAATGTAAAAAAAGATACATAAAGTATCTAAGGTAAATAGTATGTTTACAATAAAAGTTTGAATAAATGAAGTTTAGAAAATCATGTGGATTATAAGTTTTTGAAAACTTATGAGATAATGAAACTGTATCATTTAAGGCTTGCATCAAATAAAACCAAATTATGATTAATTGCCATGTTTTCCTTCGGAATTGCATTGCTTTCTTACTTGCTTCAGTTTTCTTATTTTTCCTTAAAAACTAAGTATTTGGATGAATTCCTCATCTGATATTTAATTGCCCTTGTTACCATTATCAAATTGTCCTTTAATGTTACTCAAATTATATAATTCTAAGATTGATTTAATTAACTAAAAAAAACTATGATGAATCTTTTAACTTAGTAATATCCTATATACATATGTAATATCCATTGGTGACAGCTTTGTATGAAAAAATAAGCATATTAAACTGAAAAACATATAATTTTATACATGTGAGCAATATTGATACTGAAAATTATGATATGATTTTAAACATTGTTTAATCTATATGTGCAATACTGGTGCACTAATGTTTTTATAATGATAGTGTCTCTTAGTCAAACTGAACAAACTAACAAAAACAAAACCTTAATAAACCATTGGCTTACTTTACATTTTTTCAGCTCTAAAAGACTATGATGTTGAATCTTAAACATGTGGAAAGTGGAAAAAAATTAAAGGAGACATAAAAGGTTAAAAAAAGGGAACTATGAGAAAAGGTGTATCAGTTAGTGCTGCTTCCAAGTGAAGCAGTGCAGGGAACTCACCTCAAAACATGGCTCCCTGGTATAATGAATATTTTGAGTTAAAGGCCCGTAGGCATTAACAGAGGGTAGAAGAGACTTTTTCCTATCTACACAAAGACTGGACAGGACAGATCCACCAAAGAGAACAATTGTCCCCCTTCCCCCTTTCTCTCAATCCTTCACCTCTCCCGAAGCACAAGCTGAAGCTCCCTTATCTTCCTAAAGTCCAGATCTACCAAAGAAGAAAACAATTCTGGTCCCTTCCCTGAGTTTTCATTAACTGAATCCATATCACAGGAAGGAAGACTAAAGTCTGTCAACAAATCTGGACAGACTTTTGTCACAAATGATTGTCTACTCTGTGGGCCCAACAGACTTTGTCCCAGACCATTGTATGTTCTTCAAGCCCATTGAATTCTGCCTAGTAATCGTTTATTGTCCCTCAACAGAATTATTCTCCCCTGTCCCATAACTCATTTTGCCAAGATCTAACCCCCCATTCCTTTTGTAATCTCTAGATGTTATATAAGTTTTTGCACACCATTTGGGGGGTGGGTCTTCATTCTGAAGGCTCCTGTGTCATGTAAAACTATGATCAAATAAATTTGTATGCCTTTTTTCTTATTAATCTGCCTTATTGTGAGTTGATTTTTCAGTGAAACTTCTAAGAGCAAAGGGAAAGTTGCCTTGGCCCCGACATGACACTTGGCCACCAAGCCATTGGATAGGTACAGGTTTCCTCTGTGTGCTTCTTGTCCTTTTTGGATTGGTGGCCTAGCTTAGGCATACTCTTGTCATATATTCTCATGCTATTTATATTCCATTCATGCAATTAATATCATGGAATGGCAGGATTGGGACCATGGATTCTCATATTCTGGAATATCTGCTGGTGGTATTTACATCTCTGCCTCTTCCTCCTATCCTTAGGGGCCCCAAAACTTACAATGGCCACTCTCCCTCAGTCTAAATCTGGAGCCCCCCTCACAAAAATCACCGATAGTGTCCAAAATTGTTTATTTTGGCCACCGAAAATCAGAACTGTGGGTGTGCTTAATAAACCAGAACTAATCTGACTTGCAAATAAAATGTTTTTGTTAATATTAATATATCAGATACTTGAATATCTCAAGAACAAAGAGAACCATGGAAACAAAAGAAGTAAGCTAAGCTCCTGGCACTTTCCTCCAGGTTAGAATCTTTTGCCTTCCATGATGTTGCAGTGCTTATTTTTTCACTTGGAAGTTGAAAAATGAAACCTTTTTCCTCTTCCTTTATGTAATTTCACCAAGCTTCTTTGTAATTATCCGTAACTCAGAATCTGAGTAAAGTTAAAAAGGAGGAAGAGTAATAGTTGTCATAATAGTAGTAGTTCTTAAGACTACCTTAAACTTGGATTACACATTTGAGAAGTATTTCATTTTTCTGACATCAAAACCTGTATTTTAGGGGAAAAAATGATAACTAGTAACAAACATTAATGATGCCAGCTAATGTTATAGCGTGTTAAACTAGAATCTAAAGTTTGGTAAAATAAATAAACAGATTGATAACATTTTTAATTTGTTAATATATATGAATGTTACATACAAGAATATGTAATAGCCTTTTACTCATCAGTGACAAATACCCCTATATTGTTATATAAGTGCTACTTACTCAGTTTCATTAGGCCAGGAACAATATGCTTACGTATTAGTGGTGGGCGCTTGGCTTAACTAGCTATGCTTAGTTGGAGCTGTTAAGACTTTATACCTACAGACCAGACCCAGTCAGTTCCTGAACAAATCTAACCAGAGAAGAGAGGAACAATAATAATATAATAGTAATAAGAACACATTTTTTATTGGATGTTTATGTAATAGAAATTCTAAGTGCTTTCTTTTCATACAGTATCCAACATTATCCTGCAATAGACCTCAACACTATACCTGTTGTCTACTTTACAGATGAGGAAACTGGGTCTTAGACAAATGATATAACTTACCCCAAACTACATAGCTAGCAAGTGGTGAGGCAGAGAGCCTCCAGAATCATGCTCTTTGCCATAATGCCATCTTGCTTCTTAGAACATAAGAGTCTAAGCTTACTTTTGCTGAAGTCTGGTATGTTTGGAACTTTATATATTGGCTATTTATTTATTTATTTATATTTTTTGTTGAGATGGAGTCTTGCTGTGTTCCTCAGGCTGGTCTTGAATTCCTGGTCTCAAGCAATCCTCCTGCCTCAACCTCTCAAAGTACTAGGATTACACTGGAACTTTGAGCCACCATGCCTGGCCTTGCTTATCTTTAGACATACTGTTGCCTGGTGTACATTTTTGTTTTATTAAAGGTATTTATAGTTACATTCTAGTTCTAAATCTCAACCTAATTGGTTGAAGTCTTGAAAATCTACCTATTCCTGACCAGGCTGTCTATTTGCCTTTGGGGTCTCATTCACTAGACTTTGCACACCTGGGTATTGCTCTGAAAGGAACTCAAGTTAGCCTCTCTTTCTGTTATCATATTTTAATTTGAGTGGCTGGCCACTCCCAGAGGAGCAAGTCATAGAGTATGACCTGTGTTTTATGGTTTCCTCCATTTTCCAAGATAACCACTTAAGTTCTATAATACAGTATGTTCTCATTTAACGCAGTCTATAGGTTCTTGAAAACTGACTGACTTTAAGTGAAGCCATGTCTATGGAAATCACTTTTACCATAGGCTAATAGATATAAACAAGAGTTAAGTTCCTATGGCATATTTCTGGTCACAAAAACATCACCAAACCTCTAAATAAATACCAAAACACTTCTAATATTAAACATTGAAATGAACATGAGCTATACATGAAGAAAGATTAATAAAACAAGTAAGATAAGGATTTACCCAAGTTTTGGTGAATCAGTGAGTGACATGATCATAGTGGTAGCGGGTCAAAGCAAGAAATAATGTTAGCAAAGCAAAAATTTCAAGTAGCACCAGCTACCACGCAGTCCAAAAAAATCAAATATGGTGGGCTTGCGGCTTTAGTGTGGCATCATTTATCGTCATGCATTTGTATGATTATCACAGACTTTAGGAATTTGTTTTTTATAATCATTTGTATTCATTAATTCATTCATTATCCAACCTGCTTATTAGGGGTGGCCTAAACTTACCCAGCAGCTCAGGGCACAAGATGGGAACCAGCCTTGGACAGGATGCCATCTGATCGCAGGGTGCACTCACACATACTCTGACACTCACTCGCACTGGGACCATGGAGACACACCGATTCACCTCAAGTGTACATTTTTAGGATGTGGGAGAAAGCCAGGGGACCTGGAGAACACCCACACAGACATGGGGTCGACATGCAAACTCCACATCCACAGTGGCCCTGGCCAGGAATCAATTATTTTTTTCATTGACATTATAATAAAGTGACTTTGAACAAAATGATGTTTGTTATTCAAGTACCTGCTGTGTTACACAGCTGAATCCATCGAAATTGTGAAAGAAATGTATCTGCCATGAGTCATCTACCCTCTATTGCTTATCACCAATAAGATACACATCTTAACAGAGATGGTCAGAATAACTGTCCTCAGTTCCATCCTAGATTGAATCTGTAACATCTTTATTAGCATTATATTGTATCCCAAAGTTTCTAAACATATTATCCCAAACAGTATCAGGTCTCCATTAGTTGTTAGGTGTCATAAATTGTTACTCAAAATACTGAACTTTGAGAATGACTTGATTTTTATTCTATAAATTAGTTCATAGCCAATATTTCAGTACATGAACATTATTTTTATTCACTTGAATTCCAATATGTTTTCTCAAACTGGAGGAAAAAATGGTGGCATCAAAGCTAGCAAACCAGAAATTCTACCTCATTGCTACCTCTCATAATAACATCTTCCTAAAAACACTGAAATTCATAATATACAGTAAACTATCTCCAAAAATATAGGACTGGTGTATATTTCTACTAATCTAATTATGTTTACTTACTTTTCTCTGGAAAATGAATCAAAGAATATATTAGATGATTTGATACATTTTCCAATGCTTTGCCAAGTGGTTGAACAACTTTTTCTTTGTGATGCTAGGTGGCACTACTAGTCAAGACTTGGTATTTCACAGCTGGCTTTCTTAGTCTAAAAGTTGTAAATAGGCATATGAAATAAAATTTAATATTGAAATTTGATGATTATGTATTAATTATCATGAACTTTCAAAGTAAGCCTTTAATTTGAAAGTTAAAATCTTTCACATGGTGGAAATTATAAAGTCGCATGGAAACCCAAACAAGAGGAAATAAGCTATAGAACAAAAAATTCTGGCTTTTTTGTTTGCTTTAAAATTAATGTGTACTTATTTAATTGGCAGCTGGCAAAAAAGCTTTAATGTCTAGTAAGCAGTTATTCTACAAGAGAAAACAAAAAGTAAATATCGGTCTGCAGAATTCAATGGTCTTAGACACAATACTAGTGTTTTTACAACACTTAAAATATTTCTTCAAAGAGTATTGTTAAGTACCCTTTCTTTTAAATTCTACAGTCATTTAAAAAAAAGCAGCAACTTTCTCTTATTTTATTCAGATTTCACTGTATGAAAGCATTATCCCATTCTCAGGTGATTTATATCGTTAGATGTTTATGGAAATGAGTATGCTTTTTGGTAAATGGCAATAGACTTATACCCAAGGACAATTAAAAATCTGATAGAGAAATGTAGGACCCTCAAGTCTTTCCAATGCCACATAAAGATTTGTGTCTTGAATACATTCATCCAGTGTTATTGTCTGTTCCTTCTCTATGTTTGGTTAGTATCAAATACCAGTCTTTTGTTTATTGTATAGTAAGCTTACAAAGAAAAAGCAAATTCTCAGCCATTTATGCAGACATTTGAATACCATGTTTTAACATTTGGATCGTCCAAACGGAACCTACAGTATTCTGACCATTAGCTGGGTCATGAGCGAGGCTCTGAGGGCCTCACCTGAGTAACTCGAGAATCTCCTCAATCTGGCTCTTTGATTTGGCTTTCACAGGCCAGTACTTTTTATTTCTTCTCATCTGTCTGCTATCATGTTAACAAGCCAAGGTGAATCTCAGCAGCTCATTGACAACATAATAAAACGAGATTAGAATTTCACCAGCTAAATAATGGCTTACTTTTAGGGCTTTCGGCTTGAGACTAATGTTTGTGTGTGCCTCGGTGATCAAATAAGGAAAAAAACCCCCCTAAAACGCAAATCAAACAAACAAGTAAAACCATAATGGTTGCCCACAAGAACTATTTGCTCAAGTTGGCTGAGCCTGATTGAAAACTCAGATAAATCCTAAACCAAAACAACACATCTTTCATGTTACTGGCATATTGCTAGGCTCATTCCAATGTTGTTTTTATAACACTAATAACTGTTATCTAATTTACATTTTGTTAATATGAGCCCTGGTTTGAGAAATTCAGTTGATGATGTTTGTAGCTGCTGGAAGACTGCTGGTTTTCGGGGTTTTTATTTTTTATAAGTTTAGAACAAATAAGTGAAATATGTGATCACTGAGTTACCGAGGTGAATATTGTTTTAAAGATTTCATTGCTACTGGAGATTTTGGCAACTTCTAAAGGCATTCATAACCAAGATAAATAAAATTTTCAAAAAAAAAAAAACTGGAAAGAAGACAATGTTGTTTATTGTGCAAGAACAATCAAGAACACTTATTGGGATATTGTGACAAAGAGCTGCAAATTAATGCTGTATCTAATCTCAAATACATGCAAGACTTTTATCCTTTTAAGTAGACTGACCAAAAAGACTAAAACAAATTGTCTTAATTGTGTTTATATTTTCAAGCCACATTTTCCATATACAATTAAGTTATTTAAAATTCTGCAATTGAAGTACTTGTCTTTAATGGTAAGGTCTGGGTTTATTTGATTAAAATGTAATTTGGCATAGTTGGATGACTAACGTTTTAATTAAGAAAATTGTATTTGCTTTTTTGATATTCGTCTATACTCTAACTAGATTTTTTATCAGTTACACATGACACATACACATTTTGAAAATTAGGTCACTGGTTATTCCTTGTCCTGCAAAAACTTAAATAGCAGAAAGATGTATACTATATGTAAATAATAAATGTGTATATTAGCTTGCAGGCAATATGAAGTTAGGTAATGTGCTTTAATGTGCTTTATTCATTATTAATTAGTGCAACACAAGAACTTAAATAGCCGAGGACATTTTAGCAAGAGTAAAGATGTTTTCAAAAGAGCAGCAGTCCTGTAACAAATCCTATTTCTAAGCTATACTAATTGCTTTCATTGCATTTAAATCCTTGCTAGTGCTGAAAGGTAAAAGCAAGCTAGGAAGCTGCATGACTGAGAAACCCAAACAACACTTAAAAATTTTTTTTTCCAGTTCTATGCCTTGATAATTTGCCATCTGAACTGCATACTGTATGCAGTGCTTTAGCCCTTAACATTTTTAAACAATAGCATATTGCATTTTAGCATGCTGTTTCATGATAAAATAAATGTGCCATGCATTAAATTATGCACGTATACATTTAAAACACCTCATGTGTCCAAAGCATATAGTGAGGACAGGCACTTGCTGGTTTGGTATTGATATACCACAGTGTAGGGTTTATAATATCTAATCTAGGATTGATAATGTATAATATATATTATCAACTTTGCATTCATTGATATTGGGGGAAAATGTCTCAGAGAACATATGTCAAATTTTGCTCTGATTTGGGCTTTCTCAAGGTTAATTAGTATCCAAGTGAATACAAAGCTTATTCCTCTTTAATACTTTCATCCCAGGGATATTTGCCTGAGGTTGAACTGTTTTTGATTAACTCTATGTGATAATGAAAACCATGAGAATAGCCTTGTGTAGGAGTTCCTTTTTTCTGATGTTACATATAAAACTGCGGAAGTCTTACAATATTTAACACTGAACTTTTTTCCCTTTCTGCACCCAGACCTCAAATTAATTATGAAAGTGTGAGGAATGATTTTATCCAAAGTCATTACTGTTTTTGGAAGGTGTGCCTAAGTGAAGAGTTCAACTATTTTTATTGGAGCGAAGAAAAACACATTCTAATAAGGGTCCAAGGTGATTTTTTGTGCTCTCCAAGGACACGCAGGGAGTCAGATCAGCAATTGTACATAGAAGATTGAGACAAATGAATCTATGCTTCCTCTATTATCATTACATGCATATTTTTAATCACTAATAACTACTAGTGTTTCTTCCACATTCTGAATTTATAATAGAGGAACAACTGACTGGATAAAATTGTCAAAATTGTTTGGGAAGGGTTCTAAAGAAACAATAATTTTTTTCCTCCGTAAACTACATGAGACTGTGAAAAAAGAAAACTCCCTTCTATTTGATTTTACTTCTGTTTGGTGAGCTCATTTTGATGCTGAATTATATCAGATGAAATCATAGATGGGTTCATTGTGCATGTTAATCTATAGATATAATTATAATGAGGTCTGAACATATCCAGAGACATTGATAACATTTCCACCCTTTATTTTGCTCTTTGCAAGTTATAGCTGAATCCAAAAGGGAAAGATAATTCATAACCCAATTTGTAAGATTATCACTTTGCAAGAACCTAATACTTAATATTATATCTTCTATTCAGTTTTCTTCATTACTGATTGGAGCAATTTTCATTGATGAAAAATGTTTCTAATGTCAAGTTGTAGGAATAAATTCAGTTTGTTTCATAAATAGAGGGTTTGTTGGAAAGATAGTAAGGAAAGACAGAAAAAATGTCTCATATGTCTCAATGAGGCATCATAGACAACTGTAACATTTTTTTACTGCTGTTTAGTTAAAAAAAAATTAGGATTCCTAGTTTAAGAGCAGGTCTGGTGACTCAACAGCAATTCCATTAGCTATTGCAAAAGCATTAAGCCATTTCTCTATCTTTATTCATCCTGTTTACTCAATTGCTAACTAACTGATCTCTCTCTTTTTCTTTTTCTCTTTCTCATAACTGGGGAAAAAAGAGGTTCCAATTGGTCTGGCTCGTCATCTCCAGAGTAGATAGACACATTGGTCAGAGTCTCCCTTATAACTTCCTTGCAGAACGGTTACTTTGTCTTATTTCTCATGTCCATTCCAATTAGCTATAGTCCAGGCAGGCCACACACGGTAAATTAAAAAAAAAAAAAGTCAATTCAGGCATAAGAAACACATCAGGCTGGGGTTATAAGCATTCCAGTGAATCTGAGATTTCTCACAAGACTGCTATAAAACTGGCAGATAATTTGTGTAGCCTGACCATGCATTTTGATCCAGAGAAAATAAATATTTGTTTCATGTTATTAAAATTTTACTATTTGGGTTGCTCAAAGTATGACTAATTGAAAACTTAAAAAATAACTATTTGAAAAAACTAGTATACAGTAACCGAGACTACATATCATAAGAAATGTTAAAAGTAGTTTTACATTTAAAGGTACTTGAAATGCATAGTCCCCTCCACTCATCAGCTGAGCTCTACGAAGCACTTATCCATTAATTGCTGAGAGCTTCTAATGAAAATTGACATAAGCCTGCATGTTTGGATTCCTTAATTTCCTTAAAGAAATACATTTAAAAGAAATTGAATCATGATTGAATGAGCTAATTCTAGCAATTAAGTGGTTATTTAATGGACTACTTCCTATATAGCACATTTTTCAAAAGGAAGAAAAGTCATGAAAATGCTTGCAGACACAACAGAATAATAAATTTTTAAACTACAAAGCTAATAAACTAGATAAACTAGTGTCATGCTAAGAAAACCCATCCTAGTTCATTAAAGTCTAACATCTGAAACCACTAAGCAATCTGTCCCTTTCCACTACCATACTACAAAAGTGCTAAATTACAGGCATCAGATTAACTCCTCATACATTTAGGCTAAACTTTGCTTGAAATGCTACCAGACATGTTCAAAGATAGAGTGGTTTCTTTGACCAGTATGTGTGAAAACTCTGATTATATTTATAATATATGTATACATGTGTAAATATAATTATATATATATATATTTTTAACAAGTCACTATTTTAAGAGAAAAATCAGATCCAATAGCTTTTTAACCAATAGAAGTTGTACTTACTGCTATCATTCATGTGGCCATGGAGATTCAAAAGAGGTACCAGTACTGATACTATTGTCAATAATACTGAAAACTCTTAATTCCTAGAGATCAAGTTAACTAGTTTATCTTTGGCTTCTGGCTAAAAACACATCATTGAGAATTAATATTTTGAAACATTTGATACCAATTCAGCACTGATATCTTAAAAAATTGAAATAAACCAACGATTTGGTGAATATTTAATTTTTCCATAATATCAATCATGTAATTAATAAACAGCTGCTTCTATTTTATACATGTGGCATATTTAGGTCTATTCTAATTTAATCTGATTGTTTTGAAAACATTAAGCTTCAAAATAACCTGCCTAAAAAGTCTTAATTTTGTTGCATCCTTGAAATTTAAATGCTATTTTAAAGTTTTATTGGATTTGTCATTTTACATGAACTGATTAAATTTTACTTTTTGGACCATAATTACATAAAATGGGGAAACTACATGGATAAGATATGATATACAATTTTAGTATGGGAAATACGCTCTCTTAGGAATCCTTATCATTTAGAAAAATCTCTGAAAATAATGACATAAAGGAGAAGTGTAATTTTCTATTTATTGGAATTTTATCTTTTCTACACATAGGATTCTTTCGTAAGTTTTGACTTACTGTATAGCACTGTCCAAGAGAATTTTTTGCAATGATGCTATATGTCTATATGTCCAAAAATACTAGCCAGTAGCCACATTTGGCTTTGTTCTAGGACTTGAAATATGGCTAGTTCAAATGAGGAACTGAATTTTTATTTAATTAATTTAAATTTGAATAGCACATGGCTAGTGGACCACTCTATTGGACAACATACTATAGAGCAGTGGTCCCCAGCCTTTTTGGTACCAGGTACTGATTTCATAGAAGACAATTTTTCCAAGGTGGGGAGACGGAGCTCAGGTGGTGATGCGCCGCCCTGTTTTTCTAACAGGCCACTGATCTATATTAGGCCCAGGGCACTGCAGGTTTAGAGTACTGGCTGGATAAAATGGATAACTCCTGTAGCATTAACTTTGATTATTATGAGGAAGGGTGAGATGTTACAGTATTTTCCAAACAAACCTGTGGAAACCAAAAAATTAAATATGAGAAAACACTTGTGCCTAGGTAATAGAAGAGACACTTCAACCTCACACTATTGTGGACATTTTGTGTTAGTGGACAAAATTTATAACTACTGACGTAGAAAGTGATACCTGTAATTCCATAGCCTACTTTAACTTGTTCTTTGGATGCATGAGCAAGCCTTTGGAAACAAATAAATATGCAAAATAGGCTACTATGAACTGACTGCAACATGAAATTCTATACCCTGAGGAAGATTATTTGATAACTCATACAGTTCTAAACAACAAACTACATTTGAAACAAAAACAATGACCGGAAATCTACCTATATCTTTAGGCAATCTTGCAAAATTAATGTAGGTGAATGTTTCTAAATATTATAATTCTTTATTCCAGTGGGTTACTTTATTAACTTCAGAATAATAATTCAGTGTCAATACTTTACAGCCAATTTCAAATTGCTGTATTAATACTAACTCCTTCTATACCAAATTACCTCTCTTTCATTCTCTTTTCTTTCCAGAATGCTGATTTTGTGCTCCAGCCCTCTTAGTCTTTCTCTCTGAATACATTATTGCTCCCTGGTTTCCAGTAAAGGCTCCTGGTTTCTGTGTTTCTAATCAAGGTCTCCATTAAACAGTCACAGAGGTTATTGTTTGGTTATGTTTGTAGTTAGTAGCTCTTAGCTTTATCTACTTAGTGGTGGTTTACAAATTCCTGCTAATGCTAAATTAGAACAGTAATTTCTGGTGGTTTCTACTCTTATTTTCCCTTTCCCCTTCTCTTGTTGCAGATCAGAGATGGGGGAGGAGGGGAAACCACTGAAAGGAGATGAAAAGCTTTAACAAACTCACCCGGTGGGACAGTGGATAAGGAAGATCACAGTTGTTTGGCCTGGGGATCTGGATCTTATTAATGTCACCAGGCTGCCCCAATTCTCAGTGGCAGAAATCTGGATTCTTCCTGCTGTTAACAGGCCTTAACATTAACTAAAGTTCACTAAACTTTCTGTAACTAAATAAACTCAGAGTTGCTGAAAATTTCCTCCTTCCTTTAATCGTACAGAGAATGGGATAGCATTGGTATCACCACCATGTAGCTGTTTGATGTCCCAAAACTGACAGATGCCAAAGCATGTCATTTGGGCTGCCCCTTCTCTCAGTCATAACCTGCTTTCCTATATTTGGGGGTTAAAACATGTACTTACATAAAGCACTAGAAGAGTACTGTGATATATTTTTAGCATTGTGCTTGTCTTGTAGTCTGAACTAGACCAAACTTCTGGTTTTTCAATTTAGTTGGTACCCCAGATATTTCAAGAACAAATAACAAATTAGAGGAAAATTTAAAAGGAGTGTTAAAATATTATATATGAGAAATGAACTTTTAATTATTCTCTCATAAAATATTAAGGGTATTAATAAAAATAAAGTTTCATTCCATTACATCCAAGATATTTGTTGATACAGGGCAGAAAATGAGTAAATGTGTGATTTAAAAGAACATATATAGTATGTATGTGTGTATATATACACATACATAATCATATATACATATATCTGATTTAATAAGATAGCAAGCATATCTGTGTATTATGATAATAAAAATGATGTGATCTCTTGGTTTGAGCTATGATTTAATTGTCTCAATAATTTTTAGAGGGAAGATAAGATTTTATGGTAGAAATTGATATTTTTTAAATAATGAAAACTTCTAATCCAATTTATAATTAGTACAGTTCAATAAAATTACTATAATAAGAATGTACCTTACTGAATCAATTGGAAGGAAAACCAATAGCTGTTATTAGTTAGTGGGATATTTTTCTTTCTCAAAAATTATAGTAATGTATAAAGAATGCTATACAAACACAAATGAAAGAATTCAGTTTAATTATTTTCAAGTATAGAGTTGAACCTTAAAATTAGTCAAATGTAACCAGTTAATAGGATACTGATATAGAAGGTAATACTTACATAGCACCTACTTCATGCTTCCCACTTGACATATTATATATTAACTTGTCTCATCCTCATGCCAACCCTGCGTGGTAATTACTAGTGTTATCTCCATTTTTAAAATTAAAATAAAAAACTAAGATACCAAGATGTTCAGTAAATTGTTCATGATCACAGAGCTTTAAATTGTAAACTGGGATTTTAACTCAGGCAATCTGGCTCCAATATCTGTTGCAATATTCTTAATTATGACACAACATTTTCTCTTTCAATTTAAAAAATAGCACTTTTTCCTTATTGTTTTCAACTCTGCTATATTACATCCCTATCCCCTTTACTATATCTTAATATGTTGAATAATTTTATAACTCACTGGTCAATTTTGGTTACAAAAATTAGAGAAAACCTTCCCTGTTACCGATAGAGATAGTGATTAAGGAGGCTTAGAAGAGAGAAGTTATGGCCTGGATCCGATGTATTTTCTCTCTCTACTTATTTAAGGCCTAGATTCTCTGTTGAGGGAGGTGTGGATGAGTAAGAGGGAATCAGATATCTCTACTTTGGTTATATGGACTTCTGGTCTCCTTATAGGTGGTGTGTGTGACTTTCTTGGGGTAGTGTTCATAAGTGTGTCTCCCAGTGGCTTCTAACCATGACTGTGACCCATTGTGTAAATTGGGCATCTCATTGCTTGGTTTGACCCTTGCTTGGTGAGCTCTAAAGGTCTTGCCCTTCTCCAATGTCAATGTCTCTTTACCTGGGGCCATAGGAACTCTGGAGCCTTTCTGTGCTTTCCAAGAGAAGCAACTGGTATTGAGTAAAGAGGCCTTATTATTATTACCATATTTAGATTCAAGCTATAAATGAAAAAATACAGAGTATAATGAAGAAACTCATTCTAAATGCACCCTCTATGTCTGCTGTTAAAATGTATAAATACTGTGGATGAGAGATTATTGATGTGGGTTGAGAGCTACTTTTTAAAGGACTTTCAGGGATGTTTTATATATTGATTTTCATATTGCTCCACACTCTCTTCCTATTGAAGGCTTCACACAGCTTTCGAACTCTTGCTCTTCTGCCTTTTGCCATGTGAAGACAGAGTTCCTTCCCTCTGGAGGATGTAGCTTTCACTGGAAAACTGAACCTGCTGGTGCCTTGATCTTGTACTTCCGAAATTCCAGAACTATGTGAAATAAATTTCTGTTGTTTATAAACTACTCCATCTGTGGTATTTTATTATAGCAGCACAAACAGACTAAGACAGGCAGAGAAAAATTATTCAATGCTCTGTTACTGAAATCCCATCACCATAGGAGATTTTGGATCTTTGAGAGTTATTCTTGTTGTTTTAGTGGATTACTGCAACACTTAACAATTATTTACAAACAAAAAACTGCCCTGCTATTTACCCTATTGGCCATAGCACAGTCTTATGAAAAATGTTGGCTTTACAGAAAGAGAAGTTTGGGAAAAAGGGACAATTTATCTTTTTCCTTATTTTAATGGTCTTTGATAAAAGAATTATCTCCCTAAATTCACAAAATTGCAAAGATGAGGAAGTGTCTCATATTCCTAGAGCATCATATAAATTGAGAAAGACTTGGACTTTACTGACCAGAAAAATACCAGCTGCTCACTCAGTGTTGTCTCCAAGGACCTTTTATTTGTATGGTAGTATATGCATCTGGTATTTGCGAGTGGTTCAGCCATTTGAAAATCTCAATTTTTGCATAATAAGGAGGTGGTGATGGGAGTGACTATATATTCTGCTGCTGGAGATGAAATACATAAAGATGGGAGTAAATGTCTTATTTGCCAGGAGACTCTAAGAGATGAGGGTCTAGTACACTCTGTGGGCCTTCCTTGGAATACATACCAGTCCATGAAGCAATTGTCCAAGAAAGTGGAAGATTGTGCAAGATTCTACAGAATTGTTGTGAGACTGTTTCTCTTCTTCCACACATCACTCATGAATTAGTTTGCATTACTCAGTATTTTTGCATGTATTCACTAGAACTATTTTATGACTTATTTTATTTCTATCTGGGATCCCAGAAAGTGGACATTTGCTCATTTGAGGGGAGGGAAGGTAAAAATTGGAAAATGTAGTTTTGTTTTGTTTTTTTCAGGAGCATTTTGCAAATTGAGAGCCTAGCAAAATCTACTTATTTTAGTTCCCTCATACACCCTATGAAAATATGCTTTCTCATGCTTTCTAATGGATAATTGGTGGAGCAACCATGTACATTCATACAGAAGAAATGAGTTAATGGTAGTTCTCCTTTGTCTTTCTCCCAACTGTTTTTGTTTTTCCCAACTGGCTTGTTCTTTTACTTGCTTTGGCTTTGTTAGTGACATTGCCATCTATTTATACTCAATCCCAAAAGTGAAATACGTAGGAGACCTTGAATTTGCTCCTTAATGTCCTCTTCTCAATGAATTACCAAGTCCTGAGTATTTTAATATCCAAATATCCTTCAAATATATTCTTTCTTTTCCATCCTCATTACTACTATTTGTAATTTTTTATGTGGACTTCTTCCTTACTATCTCTACTCAGCTTTCATTTTCTTTTGATCACAACACACAGTAAAAATATTTTTGTCTTGATTCACTGTACACACATACATATATAACAATGGTCCAGAAATACCAAATCATTTGCACAGTGCTGTTTTTCACATCTGTATCATTGTTGAAGCTGCTCTGTTAGCCTAGAACTTTCCACCTTGCACTCTTCCTATCCTTTTCCCTAATTAATCATGTCTTTTAGTTAAAGACTCATGACAGATGTTGAGTTTCTCCTAAAAGTCTTCCTGCTCATTTCTGGCTGAGTTAAGATGCCCTTTCAGTGTTCATATAACATTCATATCATTTTATAATGGTTTATGTGTCTATCTCCCTTACCAAAAAGTGAACTTTTTTTCTAACATCTCACAGAACATGTGGCATATGACAGAAATATAATAAATTTGAATTAATAAATAATTCCAAAGCTACCTCTCTGAAGTAGGATTTATTTCCCCAAAGATCAAGTTGGAAGTGTCCTAGAATCGCAGCTAGTTAACTTTCTGAAAAATTATTTTTATACAGTTTGAAGAACAAGTAATGGCTCAATATCCCTAAATTGAACATTTCTAAAACTGCAAGCAGAGATTTCCTTTAATTTTTCTCTGGATTCTCCCCTGTGGGCAGACTTGCCACCCTTTCAAAGTCTCTCTGCCTTTCTACAGGACTCATCCCTTCTTTCTCCTGGGTCCCTCCAATTCCATTCCTTGCTTGGATCCTCTCTTCTCCACTAAGCTGAGCCCCACACTTCCTCAGGCCAGTTCTGTCATGTTTCAGCCAGCTATTTCCTTTGCCAATCACTAGAGAATAACTTTGGAGATTTGCCTGCCCAAATCCAGAAGTACATGGTGGTATCAGGGTATCTTGATGAAACAATCTGCTTGGAATGAAGCTCCTTGATAGCATTACTGCTTTTCAGTCATGAAAAGCAGAGCTGCCTCTATAGCTAATGCTTTCACACATGCTTCCTGTACATACTTCTATTTTTCCTTTTGCAAGGAAGATAAAGAGAGCCACACTATGTCATGCCTGTGAAATTGGTAGTCTGTTTCTTTAGACTATAGTTCTCTTGATGCTGCTTTGTGGGTAACACTGAGCCTGATCTCAGGTACATAAATAGTATCCTACTCCCATCACCATTTTCCCTGTGTATAAAAGCAGGAACAGTAGTCATTTATACTGTTTGAATCTACTATTAATTTCAATTAAAGTACTATCCTTGCTAGTTTTTAAAAATCCTTTATTTTTTATTGTTGATGGGCATTTTTCTCCCCTGTGAAGGAGATTTGGAGTTACATAAAATTATTATAAAAACCAGGAATTTAAGAAGGAAACTTAGAACTCTTCTAGTCCAATATTTTTATTTATAAATAAGAAAACTGAGAGCCAGAAAGGTTGATGGTGTGCCCCAAGTCATGAAGCTGGTGCCACAATCCAGCCTGAATTCTGTACCTTTCAATTTCTAGTCATTAATGTTTCCCATAATATACTGCATTCTGGTTGGAGAATATATTGATGGACCATTGAAAGATACAGGTTCTCTAAATTATGAATAACACCTAAGTGCTTACTCTTAAAATTAGCATGAAGGCAAACATGATTTTGATATAGCTGTAGAGATTCAAGCCCTCTTTCTTAGTAGAAGTTCCCTGGAAGTCACCTATCCTTAAAAATCTTTCCTTCCCTGTTTGTGTTCTGTACAGACCTCTTATTTCACTTGATTCATTTAAATTTGGCTTTCTTCTCTTGCTTTCTGGTTTTTTTTATTTGGCATTCAGTATCAAGGTGAAAGTTTTATATTTTCTAACCATTTAATTGATGTTACTTTAGATTTTTTTTTCACTTCTCCATTTGCAATGTGCCCTTAGAAAGTCCCTTTATTTGATAGCAAGATTCACCATCTCTATTAAGACAAAACAATCCTGATTTCTTTTATTTTTCTTCTATATATGCTACTGTATGTAGTTTGGATTATTTTATTGTTTCTTTTACTGTGCAAAAGCACATAACATTAAATTTACCATTTTATTGTTTTTAAATATACAGTTCAGTGGATTTAAGCATATTGACATTGTTGTGCACCCATCTTTACATTTCTTTCAAGGATGTTTTTCATCTTCCTGAGCTGAAACTCCATACACATTAAACAGTAGCTCTCCATTCTTTCTGCCACCCACCCTTGGTATCCATCATTCTTTCTTTCCCTAAGAATTAGTCTACTCTAGGTACCTCAGATAAGTGGAATCATAGAGTATTTGTTCTTTTGTGATCAGCATAATGTCCTCAAGGTTCATCCATGTTGTAGCATGTGTCAGAATTTCCTTTCTTTATAACAATGAATACTATTCCATTGTATGTATATACCACATTTTGTTTATACTTTCATTTGTTGATGGACACTTGGGTTGCTTCTACTTTTTTGTTAATGTGAATAATGCTGCTATGAATATAGGTGCTCAAATATCTGTTTGAGTCCCTGCTTTCAATTTTTTTGGGCATATTACCAGAGGTGGAATTGCTGAGTTATATGGTAATTATATTTTTAATGTTTTTGGAATTGTCATACTATTTTCCATAGTGGCTACACCATTTCACATTCCCATCAGCAATGTACAATGGTTTCAATTTCTCCACTACCTCAACAACACTTTTTGTTTTCTCATTTTATTGATAATAGCTATTTTTGTTTTTTGAGACAGAGTCTCACTCTGTTGTCCAGGCTAGAGTGCCGTGGCATCAGCCGAGCTCACAGCAACCTCAAACTCCTGTGCTCAAGCGATCCTTCTGCCTTAGCCTCCTGAGTAGCTGGGACTACAGGCATGTGCCACTATGCCTGCCTAATTTTGTCTACATATTTTTAGTTGTCCAGCTAATTTCTTTCTATTTTATTGGTAGAGACGGGGTCTCACTCTTGCTCAGGCTGGTCTCGACCTCCTGAGCTCAAGCGATCCTCCTGTCTCGGCCTCCCAGAGTGCTAGGATTACAGGCATGAGCCACTGTGCCCTGCCCATGATAATAGCTCTTCTAATAGGTATGAAGTGGTATTTCCTTGTGGTTTTGATTTGCATTTTCTTAATGATTAGTGATGTTTAGTACCTTTTCATGTGTTTATTGACTAACCATTAGTATATCTTTTTTTGAGAAATGTCTACTCAATTTCTTCGCTCATTTTTAAATTGTTTTTTTTTGTTATTGTTGAGTTGTAGAAAGAAAGAGCTCATCTTGGAGGGTAAGTTCTGAGGGCTTCTCTTTTACTATTTCCCCATGTCTAGAAGCTTCTGCTAGCCCTTAGTCAATCCCTGACTGGCAAGTTGCCCTGACCCTCTCCATATGCACATGTGATCCTTCCTGTCACTTCCCTGATGAATCCTAGCATTCTCTTCTAGACGATCTGTTTAAAATATGAGAATATGCTTACTATTCTGTTTCCTCTTCATAAAGGATGTACTTACTACTGGTGTCTAGTTGGCCATCTTGCATACATTATTTTACACTGTTTTAATTATTATAGCTTTGTAGCAAGTTTTGAGATCAGGAATTGTGAACTTTCTAATTTTGTTCTTCTTTTTCAAGGTTTTTTTTTTCTTGGCTATTTGGGGTTCTACAAGATTCCATATGAATTTTAGGATAAATTTTTCTATTTCTGCAAACAAAAAAAAGTCATTGGGATTTTGATAGGGATTGCATTGAATTTCTAGATTGCTTTGCGTAGTATAGACATCCAAACAATATTAAGTGTTTCAATCCATAAAAACAGAAAATCTGTTTATTTGTGTTTTGTCTAATTTTTTTAGCAATGTTTTATAGTTTTCAGTGTACATGTCTTTCACCTCCTTGGTTAGTTTATTTCCTAAGTACTTTATTTTTCTGATGCAAATATAAATGAAGCTGTTTTCTTAATTTTATTTTTGAATTGTTCATTGTTAGTATACATAAATGCAGATGATTTTTGAGTGTTGATTTTGTATCCTGCAACTTTGCTGAATTCATTCATTAGTTCTAAAAGTATTTTTTTTGTGCGTGTGGTATCTTTAGAGTTTTCAACATATACTATCACATCATCTGTGAACAGAGATAATTTTACTTCTTCCTTTTAAATTTGGATGCCTTTAATTCCTTTTTCTTGCCTAATTGCTCTAGCTAGAACTTCCAGTACCATGTTGAATAGAAGTGGTGAAAACAGGAATCCTTCCCTCATTCCTGATATTAGAGGATTAGCTTTCAGGCTTTCATCATTGAATATGATGTTAGCTGCAGACTCTTTGTTTAAATGTTAACTATTTCATGTCTCAATCTCCTTCTAGTCTGAAATCATGCTACAGTAATTTTACTTTTTTTAAGACATGTTTCTATGCAAAAAGCAACTTATTGGAATGCATCCTCTTCCTTGGTTTTTAGATGTTTAACAAAATATGGTACCAGAGCGCATCAAAGTAAATGTGCTCCATTATTATTCCTCAGTTTTATTGTTAATATTTCCTCCACTACCTTCATAAGGCTAATTAACCACCAGATGCTCTTTGTTCATCACTACTCCTTTCTCTTGGGTCCAAATGAGAGTTTCATTTTCCTTTTTTGGATTATTTTATATTATATTTGGCCACAGTTCAGATGTACATACTCAGTTTATATGGCATTAATGTGTCCTCACTGGTATGTAGTAAAAGTAACTTAGCACCTAGGTTCTGTCTTTGTGGTTAGATTAAGTTTTGTGAGTGTGGTGAATTCAGTACTTTGCAAACAGTAGGTTTCAGCAAATGTTGACTGAAGACTGGCTGAAGCCTGTGAAGTAATTTTATTATCACAGCAATCACATCTCAACAGTCACCAGCAAATGCTGCTACTTAGGACAGTAGCATTTCACAGCTGCTAATAAGCTCTGTGAGAAAGTACAGCTGTTGACTATCATTGCGGATAACAAAAACATTCCAGGAAGAGCAGGAGGCAGGAAAAAGAGCAAGTGCAGTGCAAAAAAAATATAGATCTGCTTCTAATTTTACAAGTATTTTAAAGAAGATATAACTTTAGCACTCCACTTTTTTTAAAGCAGTAACTGAAGAATTATATTTATTTTAATGTCTGAAATGACTTCTTGTATGCATATTATTTAAATTTACATTATAAAAGCTTCATAAAATAATTTGTTAGAAGTGAAAAAAAAGAATTTAAGTAAAACTAAAGTTATATATTATCTAAAGCTATAGACCAGAATATCACAATCTCAACAACATATTTTCTTTAAAAAAAATCAAAATTTTATCAAGTCACCATTGAAAGTTAACTTGTAATGGTATCTAAGAACTGTACCCTGGTTTTCCTTTTGACAATACAGTCACTAATATGATGGATATTTAATTTCTTAAGAAAATAAACTAGCACCTACTTTGAGCCAATTTATTCTATTTAAAAGAAGTCAAGAATCAGTAAGTATAAAACAATGTCAATTACTCTCTAATATTATTTTATTTAATAAGGGATTCAAACCCATGTTTCTACGGAAAATAAAAGGGAAATCAGTTTGAGAATAATAGGTTGAGAGTAAAACAGTTTACCTGAACATTTTTATTTACAGTGCATTGTTGTAAAGTAGTGGTTTTTAATGTATTTACACAAATATTTGAGTATGAGCTATTGGACATTCCAAGATCTTTTTATACTGCTAAGAAGAATTATTTGCAAGTGTAAGCCATTTTTATAGTAACACATGTCATGGATCACAACATTTTTAGCATTTGTTAAATAGAGCCATGTTATTAGCTTTGCCCAGATTTGAAAAGGATTTACCCCATTTCAAACAGGTTGGGGAAAGAGGAGTAGAATATGACATCTGTTAATAGGTGGCTTCTTGATGGAGGAATGTTTCATAGAGAAAGGGAAGTGTTTTCATTCAATCACATTTCACAGAAAATTCTGAAAAAGCCATGATAATTTTCTTTTTCTTTCTATAAGGAAACCAAACAAAGTTAGGGTTTATGAACTGTCACAAAGGTGGAAGTTGTACACTGATATCTCAATAATTGCTGCCTGGAAAGAGGATTTTTGTGACACAGGATTAAATGTAAAATTGGTTACATACAAGATGATCTTCACAGCATCTCTCACATAAATAAAAAATCCTTTATTAAATTTTAGCACTTTTATCAATGAGCATTTCAGTTACTCAGAGGCAATTTTTTCTATTTTCTGTTCAGTTTCTTAGAACAAAAGTGACATATAAATGATCACAGGGAGTTTTATTTTTCTGCATTAGTTTCCTGGAAACATTTTATTTTTGGTTCCTATTTTATTAAAGGGAGATAGACAAGGTAGCATAGAATTGTGAAAGGAGCCATGGACTTTGGTTTGGGCTCTACTCTCTTTGACAAATTACTTAAACTTTCCTGTTTCCTGTTTCTTACATATGAAATGAAGATGTTATTTACTCTTCTCCTTGACCACCCCCATGCAATCACTTTGCAATATCATAAGCTAGTATGTAAATATATATTTTTTTAAATTCAATTTTAAAGTTATTGTTTTTTTGTAGAATGGTATATGAGAAACACCAACTGGTATATTATACATTTATTATGAGTTAGACACCCTACTAAGCACAGAATGCCAACCACATAAATTGGGACTATTATTCCTACTTTATACAGGGAAAATTGGGACATAAAAGGATTAAGAAATTTATTAATAAATATCTCCTATTACAACATTATGTAAATACTTACTGCTAAAGATACTGTATAGTTTTAGGCATTCTCTTTGGATGAGATGGAAAATATCATCCATCATGTCTGAAGTCTTGGCTAAAACACACAGAGGCCACAACATTCATCTGTCTGGTTAGTGGGGGTTATGCTGTATCACAAAAGTGGCAAAACCAATAGTACAGCTTCGTTCTCCATGAAGATTAACTACAGCAGACTGTGACAGCCTAAAGGTCCAGCTCTACATTTGTCTATTTACTAATTGCTGCATCTAGTTTTCTTTCCATTTCCCATGATTATGTATATGGACAACTGCATGATGGCATAATACTAGACCTAAACTTCTCATTCTGCTGCTAGTGCTGCTCTTCATGGTTCATTGTGCTTTTCATCTTGCTACTGGATCTTTTGCAGGACAGCTCTGGACTGCTTCAATCCCTGAGATCCTTTATTCTGTTTGATCATCCCTGTTCTTGAGGCTTTCCACTATGTTTTTTAATTCCTTGAATAAATTCTTCATTTCTAGAAGTTCTGTTTGATTTTTCTTTAATATTTCAATTTCTTTAATGAATTTTTCTTCCAGGTCCTGAATTTGTTGTGGTTTCTTTGTGTTAGTTATCCATTTTCTATTGCACATCATTGAATTTTCTTACAATCCATGTTCAGAATTCTTCTGCCATTTTAGTGTTCTGAATTTGGTTGATGTCCATTGCTAGAAAGCTGGTGTTCCCCTTTAGGGGTGTGCTTTCTGTTTGATTTTTCATACTTGCAGAGTTCTTTTGCTGATTTCTTCCCATGTGGCTCAGCTGTTGCTTCTCATCTTAGATTTTTCTTTGGATAATGACATGCTCTGTTTAGTCTCTGAGCCAGTAGGTGGTGTTTGTGGGTGAGATTTTACCTCAGCCTGTGTGATGAGTCAATAGATGCAGTAAAAGAGCATGCAGATTGACCTTCCTGTCAGTAGGCAGCACTTGCTGGGAGGGGCAAGCTACAGTATTGTTTTTGGGTCCTATAACCAGTTCTTGTTCCTCAGGAGAGGCACTCTAGTGCCTCAGGTTGTGGGTGGGGCCCTGGGACTTCCAGATGTGTCCTTAGTCTCCACCTCAGTGGGGACAGGTGAGGGAGTGAGGCTGGCAGGACTGGGTTGGGTGAGCCTGCCCTCAAGTTCCACAAATGCTGCTAGCAGGAGTCAAAAGTCTGTTCTCTGCTTTTGGGCAAATCTTCCAGGGAGGGGCTGAAATGGCCCCACTCAGCAGAAAAGTCTGTGTTGTGGTGGGGCTGTCTGAGACCTGTAGTCTGGAGCAGGTCTTGCTCCTTTTCACCCTCCCCTATTCCCAGTTTCTCCCAGGCCTCTGCCAGCAGGCAGAACCTCAAGCCAGTGGATCTCCCCTGCCTGGGAGGTTCCCTGCCCAGGATTGCAGCCTGAGCTGGGAGCACAGCCCTTGCATGGGAAGAGGGTTTCCCCTCACCCACGCTGATCTGTCTCTGAAGGCACACACACCTCAGTAGGCTTGTGCACAAATATCCCTTCTGTGTCCCCAGAAGTGCAATTGAGACCTGGGTGTACAGAATCTGGTCTGCAGGCCTGTGCCCTAGGCCCCAGAGATCAATCCCTGACCTTGTCCGGGAGAAGAGTGCTGGTCTCAAGTCACCCATGGGGTTCCCAGGCTGGATTAATGTCTCTCTGCCTTGTTATTTGCCCCACTCTCCTGGAGTCACCAGGCAAGCAGCACCTGGAAGGGCTGGCAGGTAGGGAGCTCACAGTCTGAGTACCTCTCAGTCTGCTGTAGGGCCCCAAAAGGAATGGTCCTGTTCCCTGCACATACCTCCCAGTGGTGGCTAAATTGTCTCTCTCTGCAGCCATGGGTAGGGACAGGGAAGGGGAGAATGAAGCAATATGGCACCTGGTGATCAGCTCAGGTCTGCCAGCTGGGACGTGCCCCAAGGGAGCTGGTAGCCTGGTGCCCTTCCCGCAAGAGGCTCACTGCTCACTGGCAGCACTGTCTCTAGGCTGGTCTTGGCAGGTCTCTCCAACCACTCAGGAGCCCACCAGCAGTTGGAGATGCAAGGGAGGGGAAATTTAACCGCTCCATCTACCCTTGTTGCTGTTCTCCAATCCTCTCGGGGGCTTTTCTCCTTCTGGTTCTCCTCCACAACTTCTTCCCATGGAGTCTCCTGTAGTTTCAGGCACCCTTCCTTCTGACCGTCATCTGATCTATGTTTATCTGCCTGTTGTTTTTTTTTTCCATTCTATTCTAAAATCTGTCTTTCTTGCAGAGACAGTCTGGCTGGCAGTGTTTCTTGTCCACCATCTTGCCCCTCCTTCCAGCTCTGGACTGCTGTTGCATATTTTGAAAGTTCCATTGAAATTTCTAGTCTTTTTAGTCATGGAATAAGTGATTTATTTTATTTTATTCTTTTGGAGTGGAGAGGGTTTTAAATTGTCAGTTAAATATTTAAGTGAATCTAGACATTTTGGACAAATACGTTGACAAAGATTATCAAGGAAAATAGGGTCACCCAGCCTCATTGAGGCTGTAGAATCCCTACAGTGACCCTAAGGTATGTCCCACAGAGGAAAGGGAATTGGAACTGCTGTCTTGGTCTTTGCTTTGCAGCCTGTTAAGCCACTCATTACTCCAATTAAATTTTAAAGAGATGCATTCCTACTAAATGTCCACTTTTTCTTCCTCACTAGGGCTTTTGTCCTAAATTCCTAGCTGCTTTCAGTGAGCTGAGCTAAATGGTCATACAAAGACAACAGGCCCCACTTCAAACCTATCTCTCAAAACTCAGATTAGGACCAGCTAATCTTTTCACTGGTCCACATATTTAACCCTTTAGAACATAAAATACTTAGAAAAACTTTAAGTAGTCTCATCTATCTATTATGAAAATGGATTAGAGGGCAAGGAGACAAGGGAAGTAAGAGGCCTTTTACTATTTTTTTTTCCCCCAAAGCCTTCTCTGATATACACCTCCCAGCATATCCCAGGTGTTATCTTGATGCATCTGTGTTGATGGCATCTGTCCTGCCCCAGGAGACTGAAGCATATGAAGCCTCTTCCCAGAGTTTTTGAGGTTGTAAATTCCAAACTCTGCAAGGTCATAGCTAATGCATGCACTGGGTATCAGAACATCTGAAAGCACTGAGTGAGTTGATAGAGACCTTGGTGATTGAGGTCAAGTTTAAAGGAAGCAGCAGCAACTGGTCAGCTCTAGCAGACTTGTGTTAAGGAAATGCAGCCTCAGTTATAGCAAATCTTTAGGATTTTTCAAGAGAAACCAGAACCCTAGATTTTTTTATTTTTTTAAAAAATTATGAAATCCTTTACTTTTTAAAAGCTTTTCTATATGTTATATAAAACTGTAACATAGGCCAAAGAAAACATGTTTGTGGCACATTGGGCCACAAGTTTGTGGTCTCTGCAATAAGAAGCAACATTTATTATTTGTTTGATGATAGATTAGACAATGTGCTCCGTGGTTTAAAGAACTTATTCTTAAAAAGTTTCTTTTCAGTGTCTGGAGGGATGACGTTATTATGTGTTTCCCTGCAAACTTTTCCTTTGGCTTTGTTAGCTGTTCCACACAGATTTCTCTAACAGTGATATCCCCTAGCTCTGAAATCCATTTACGTACATTTTCTATACCACTAATTTTCTATCTAACAAATACTATTAATATTTTATGGCATCTCTTATAACTACTACTTTTTAATTGCTCTATTCAATAAAAGTTATATCTTGTTTCCTAGGTTAGATTACCAGCTTTTTCTATTGAAAGGAATACATGGACTTTTTTCTTAGTATCTTCTAATGAAGTGTATATATTATAATATGTATAATATAATATATGATATATATTATATTATATATAAGTATATATAAATTATAGTATGTTAAAGGTAAGTTTATTAAGTTCTTGGATGAATAAATTTAAAGTGAGTAACTCTATGCCAAGTTATCAATAGATAATTTCTTAATTAAAATGTAATAATAACTAATAACTAATAATAAGAAGGTAATAGTAACTATGTGATAAGGGCTTAAAAATTTTATTAGGTATTACTGGCTCTATTTCATACAGGAAAACAAAATCATGAGGTTTGAAAAATTTTTTGTCCAAGTCATATATAAGTTGCAGAGCTTGGATGTAGTTTAACATCAAAAGTGCCAATAATAGACATTAACACAGGTTTGAAATGTGTAACTTAAAAGATGAACTCCAAACCAGGAGGGTAAGTCACCCACAACTCAACAATTAGTATCATGAAAAGAATTTAAATACATGTGTTGTAAGTTTCCACACTCAAATAAATGTGAATACTAATAGGGACTCATTATTCAGAATGCTAACACTAGTACTGTAGCTATTCTCAACTTCTCAAATATAATGCTTTCTCTTCTCCCATTTCCTATCTTGAAAGGATTAATTCTTTCAAAAACTAGTTGCTGCAGTCATAAGAAATGAATGTTGGAATTAGAAGAGACTGTAGAAATCGCTTGGTCTAACTTATTCATTATGAAATGAGAAATAAAGACATAGGAAGAGATTTG
Organism: Cheirogaleus medius; assembly: GCA_008086735.1. NCBI lineage: Eukaryota > Metazoa > Chordata > Mammalia > Primates > Cheirogaleidae > Cheirogaleus > Cheirogaleus medius. The sequence continues at coordinate 1,024,575 of VBSM01002608.1, forward strand.
CCCAAGTACGTACCACTCAGAAAATAAATATTAGAACAAGTACTGTATTTTTATATGATAAAATAAAATAATGAAAACATGTTATTCTTAGGAAATCAGCATGGTTTATTTTAGGTAGCTTTTAAAAACATGCCAGGACCTCATCTCTTGATTGACAGAGAACAAATAAAAATGGATTTTCAGCAGTTAATTCTTGATCCTGATTGACAATCATGTCCTCTACATTGATGTGAGCCAGCTGGATGGAGGAAGATGTTGTAGACGAAGCTCGTGATGATCAAATGATGTAGAAAATGTCTAGTTCCTAGACTCTAGTAAATATAATTGAGCTCTTCAAGAACAGGAATTGTATTTTGCTCCTTGTGCTTTTCCAGCAAATGACTGAATGCATGACACTTGTTGCTTAGAGGAATGTGGATATTTTCCTTGTGCTCTGATGCAATTAATGTTTAGTGATTGCTTTCTGTCTGCCAGCCCCTGTGCCTTGAGCATTCATCTATATTAATCTCATTTAATCCTCACCAAAAGAAAACAAAACAAAGCCACACATATGTGAAACCCCCAAAATGTTGTGAGATAAGTATCATCCCCATTTCACAGATAAGGACAGAGATTTACAGGGGCTATTTTTCCAGTGCCTCCAATTAGTAAAACAGATAATAAAAAATGAGATTCCGACTCCAGAACCCTTTTATGCCACACTGCTTTTTCTCTCCTACTGTCTGTTTAAAGTATTTGTATTTGAAGCTGTTTGAGCAAACATATTATTGATCCTACTATTGTACATTCATTAGAGTGAATACAATGTTATAGCCATCTTAGCAGTAGCTGTTGAGGATGATAACAAGGTTAGGAGCTGATTTTTGAACTAGACACATTAGACACACTAGACCTACACATCCAAACAAATATTGTCCCTCACTGGGAGATGGTACTGTTCAGTCATGGAAGAGCCATATAGAGCTGTAAGATAGCAACAAGACAAAACATTGCTTATCCCTCTACAAAAAGTCACAGATACTTATAAAGCCCTGTGTTGGGCAAACTGAACTACATAATGTAACAGAAAACAGTAAGATCAATGTCTAAGGAAATACTGCACTGAAGAATACAGTACTGAAGGTTAAAGAGTATTCCTGTCTTGACTATGAACTTGTGGAGAGTAGGGACCAAGGTTCATTTACCTCTATGAAACTAGGTATATGGCAGATGCTTATTATGTTGGTGGATGAATCCTGGATCTATTTGTAAAAGCAATAAAAATGAGCCAGGCACACTGACTCGTGCATATTATCTTAGCACTTTGGGAGGCCAAGGTGAAAGGATTGCTTATAGCTAGGAGTTTGAGACCAGCCTGGGAAACATAGTGAGAACTCATCTTTACAAAAAAATTAAAAAAAATTAGCCAGGCATGGTGGCATGTGCCTATAGTCTTAGCCACACAGGAGGTTGAAGTGGGAGGATTGCTTTGAACCCAGGTGTTCAAGGCTGTAGTGAGCTATGATCACCACTGCATTCCAGCCTGGGCAACAGAGCCAAACCCTGTCTCTAAATGAACAAACAAACAGAAAAAATACAAAAACAATAACAAAATTCCCTATGTTCTCTTCCTGTTTGTAGGCTAAGCAGGTAAGGATATATGAGGAAGACAAGATTTTTTTCCCCCATTTAGTCTTGGCCTATAATGATCAGATTTAGTGGTTATTATTTGCTCTTATTAAAAAGGCAAACTCAATTATTGCCTTATTTAAGACTACCAAAAGGTGTATAGAGAAAAAATTGTCTTGTCTTTACCAACCAATAATCGTAAGAGTTTTCAGAAAGCAATTCCATATTCACTAAAGCATGTGGTTGGTCTAACTCTTGTTATTTACATAGCTGTGTTTGCAGTGATTAATGCCAGTTAGTCTTATCTTTAAATTACCTGGATACTTTAATAAATTTTAATAAAAAATGAAAATAACTTGATTAGGCAGCTCTACAGGTCTATATAAGATTCTGCACAGGCCTGTCTTTTTGGAGTAGATATAAAAGCAGCACAAATTGGATTAATTTAAACTCAAACAAAAGGTCAGCTGGCAAAAAGTAAAGACCTCTATGACCCTTGTTCAAATCCTGGAAGCCATAAATCCTACTAAACTACTTAAGGCTTTATTAAGCAAGCCCAACAAAAGATAATCAACATTGTAATTATTGTTCGATTATTTACTGAATAATAAGCCTGGTTTTTATTTGTCAAAGCAACAGGCATTAAGTCATTTGTAAAACCATTCTAATAAATAGTAGAAGTCTGTAGGTTACATAAACAATTAAAGAAAAATCATAAAACCAAACACTTAAAATTGGTTGAAACCTGAAAAGTATCCATTAGGCTTTTTGAAAGTCAAGGTTGAAAGGGTAACTAAAATGCAAAATGCAAGGACAAAAACCATTCAGGTTTCACAATCTCCAGTGTCTCATTTTTATCAAAAAGTTCATCCAAAGAAAGAAGAAAAATTGAAAAACCTGTAGGACTCCAAACCACAAGTTAAGTGTCCTTGAGTTTTTCTTATGAATTGTCTCAAAACAAGCAGCAGGATGTTCTATAAACCAAAAGTTTAAAATCTTTGTAACACTTTATGGGGTCTTTAAGTACTTAAAAAAATAACAATTAATAAATGATTGGAAGAAAATTGTATCCTTAATTATTTTAAGATGTATTTGTGCTTCATTGTTCACACAACACATAGTGCAATGTGTTTTATAATACCCTTATAATTGATTATTAATTTTAAAGTACTATATTTCCTGAAAGTATACTAACTTATTACTTCTAATAATTGAATGGAAATAATCTTAAAATTATATTTTTTATTGAGTTCTTACATTTAATACTTCCCAATTATTGACATTATGCATTTCTTTTATAAAGAAAAATTATAGAGAGGCCTTCAGTTAACAATTGTCTTTTTCTAAATATACTTCTGTTATTGATTAAGAAATTAAAAGTGAAAAGTTAGAAAGATACCTTTTGCAAAGAATTAGAAACACTCATGAAATGTAAACTGCTTGTTTTTCTGTCTGCAGATACATGTTTTAAATTTCAAAAGTCTATGTTTTTGGTTTTGCATTATAATTTATGTGAACAGCGTTGAGTGAGCTATCTCCAAGATTACAGAGACCTTGTATAATTATCCTATTGGAGAAATTTCATAAACACAGAGCAAAACTCCAAACCCTCCAGTATATTCCTACAACATGAATTAAAGAGAAAAAGAGTGTCCTGATAAAGTGCGAATATTGTCAGCTGATCTCTGGGATTTGGTTTTGTTCTATGTTTCTGTGGTAAATGTGGAACCTACTGAAACCTGCTGGTTTTGGCATTTCTACCAGGAATCAAACCTCTGGCAAAATGCAACATTCTGTTTCTAAGAAAAGAAGTTTACAAAGCTCAGAAAACCTTGGACATCAAATAGCTCTTACAAAACAACATTTTGATGATTTAAGTGTAAATGAATGAGAAACATATGGATTAAATTTCTCTTAAAATACACATGGGTTTAACAATTAAGGGCAAAAGTGCTTGGAAAAATGAGTTTTTAGTTTTATTGAATCCAAAAGGTTTGAAAAATAGTTCAAGTTGTTTGACAAACGCAAGGCACAGCTGGATTCTTCATTGTTTCTTTGGTAGTACCAATCAATTCTGACCTCACACACTGTGTGAGTTTCTGTCTCATTCAAAAAGTGAATCAGATGGTATTCTTGACATTGTACTATTAGGTTATTAAGTATGAAATGTCCGATTTCCTTAAGTACTAAGTTTG
>VBSM01002608.1:1028477-1084336 GCA_008086735.1 Cheirogaleus medius
TACTATTAGGTTATTAAGTATGAAATGTCCGATTTCCTTAAGTACTAAGTTTGAGAGTTGATATCTCCGACATTTCACTTTGACCCTTTTTTATTTTTATAGTGAAGGTACACCCTCTGTCTTTCAAACACACGTTTGGCTTTTGCTTATCTTTCAAGTTTCTTTTTACAGCAATTTTTGTTGAAACGACGGATAAGAAAATTCACGATATTTTCAAATATGAATTTCGTAGTGGAACCAATGCAGCACAGACAGCTTGAAATATCAACAAAGTGTTTGGGAAGGATATGGCTAATAAATGCACAGTACATTGATGGTTTGAGAAGTTCCATTCTGGTGATTTTAATCTTGAAAATAAGCCATGTGGGTGACCCGAGACCAAACTGGATAAAATGAGCTGAAAGCTATGGTGGAATTGAATCCATTTCAACCTACACGTGAATTAGCAGCAAAGTTTGACTTCTATTCCAACAAGATTGGACCATTTGAAACAATGGGCAAGGTAAAGAAGCTGGATAGATCGGTTTCTCATGAATTAAATAAGCATTAGAAGAGAAATTGTCTCAAAGCTTGCCTTCTTTGCTGTCACGACATAAAGGTGAAATATTTCTACACCGTATTGTTACATGCAATGAAAAATGTATTCTTTTTGAGCATCGCAAGTTCAGCACAATGGTTAGATAAGGAGGAAGTGCCAAAACACAGACCAAAACCAAATATTCATCAAAAAAAGTAATGGTGTCTGGTGGTCCAGCGCTGGTATTATCCGTTACAGCTTCAAGAAACCTGGTCAGTGGATTACGGAAGATGTTTGCTGCAACCAACTGGATGAAATGATGAGGATGCTTGCAATTAAGTAGCCGAAATTGGTCAACAGAGACAGGCCAATCCTCTTGCAAGACAACACTCCACGACATGTCGCACAAACAACGCTGTTCAAACTACAGCACCTGGACTTGGAAACTCTCGGTCACCCACCATATTCACCAGACCTTGCACCACTGACTACCACTTCTTCCAGGCTATAGACCACTTCTTAAAAGGAAAAATATTCAATTCTCAACAATCTGAAAATGCCCTTCACAATTTCATCTCCACTTGCTCTCCAGGCTTCTTTGCTGCTGGCATAACCAGCTACCATCAAGATGACAAAACTGTGTTGATAGTTTAGGTGCCTACTTTGATTAATTGTACCACTTCCTGTTTGAAATTAATAAACTACATTTTTGATTTGAAATTGGACATTTCATATTTAATGACCTATAATCACCAACAAGGCAGGTGCACCAATCACTCAGGTATAATAGAATACATGCTAAATTATCAAAATGCTCTGTTTATAGCTAAACCTTATAATCATTGTTTAATCGTTCCAGAAAACCAGAAAGAGTTTCCAGGAATTTGAAGTCAGTTCTGGTCTCTTTCTACTTTTGCAAAATTCAGAAGTGCTGGTTACATCAAATTCTAATGCTTTTCCAAAGTGTGGAATGCAGATCATTTGTGTCAGAAATACTAAAAATGCAGACTCCTAGTCCCCTTTTCAGATCCACCATATCAAAATCTCTGGAGGCAGGGCTGAGAATCTCTATATTATACAAGCTCTGAGTATTATGCCCTCTAAAACTTTGAGAATCACATTTCTAATACATGAGGCAAGTACTATTAGATTTCATCAGGAAAGAGCCATCATCATTTTCTGTGTGGTTGATTTGAATGTCACTTTGGTTCAATTTCTAGATTGAAATATCTAGAACTATGGGTAGGAACTATGTCTACTGATGCTTACCATTGCATTTGCAGCCCAGTACCAGTCACAAAGTAGGCTTTTAATATTTGTTTTACAAAAAAGTGTTCTAATAAATTCAATGAACTCAAAGGTACACATTTGTCTTTGAAACATTTGCATGCAATAATATATTTTGAAAGGGTATGAAAGGTATTAAATATTGCTCTATTCAACATTTGTTTTCTATATATTTTTAGTATTGACTCTTAAAATGTAAATGAGAGAACATTCAAATAACTTTATATACCAGAATTACAGAGAAATGACTCAACGTACCATGGCCTTTGTCTAAGTATTATCAGTCTACCTAAATTGATACCCCTCTGCTAAATCTCATGAATAATTCTGTCAGGGGAGTAAATGTTAAATCCAGGATACAGTATCTTTACACAATTACTTGCTTAATGACTCCCTGTCTGTATCTGGTATCACATGAACAAGCAGAAAGTTTATCCCTGTAAGGTGATATTATGAAGAAAAATAAGTGATGAATCACAATGAGTTAAAATATTTATGCCTAAGGATACAAAGAATGTAATGACAGGAAAAAAAATACTTTAATATCTGTGATTATTAAAGGTATTCTTTTTAGGTATAAAAGTTGCACATGTATGGTTTTTCTATGTTTATAAAACAAATATTTCATGTTTGCTCAGTTTGATGACTATCCATCCCCATCATACCACCTAAGGTTTTCAGTTTGTTTGTATGTGTATATACACACACACATACACCACACCACACATAATATTTCTTATTTTAATGATTATAAAATAGCCCATCTAAATTATTTAGCTCCTCTCCTATTTTTCACATCTAGGTCATTTAGCAGCTTTACTATTATAAAAAAATTATCTGTTAATTATTAGAGTGTATTTTCAAGCACATCCCTGATGATTATCTTAGGATAGACTCTTAACATAGAATTGATAATGATGGTGAATATTTTTTGAGCACTTCTTATGGGTCTGAATGTGAGCTAAGCCCTTTGTAAGCATTAGCTCATTTATCTCTAACAAAATACCTATGAGGTAGGTATTAAATTTGTATTCTACCTTCTCTGGGTCAAGAAGCTAGCAAGAGATAAAGTCAGAGTGTAAACCCAGGATTGGCTCTTTCTAAGCCCTGTGCTATTCACCTGGATGAAATTAATGTGTCAAAAAATGTTTGAACTATTTTAAAGTCTGATACCAAGTCGCTCTGCAGGAAGGTTGAACCAATTTAAATTTCCTGTATGAACCAACAATGTTAATTTGTTTGACAGAAAAATAGAAACATAAATTTTGGTTTAACTTCTATTTTCTTCTCATTAAGGAAGCTGAATCTTCTAATTATATGTTTATTTCCATTTCCATTTCCATTTCTGTAAAATCTATTTTGTTCATTTCCCATTTTTTTAACTCACAGTCCTTTTCCTGTTGATTTGTTAAAAAAGATACATTAGATATTTTTCCATTTTGTCATTTGTCTTTAGTTTTGCATATATTTTTGATTTACAGAAAATTTAATTTTCTGTAAATTTGATTTTGAAAACAGAATTTTTGATTTATTTTTATGAAAGAAAGACATATTAATTTCCTGTGCACTGTTGAGGGATTTTATGTTTGGTAAGCAGTTCTCTTTTTATATGCACTTAAAGTTATATTTTTATTTTGTTTTCATATAACTCTCTAATTCATCTCGAATTTATTTTGTTATCTAAGCACCACTGTTAAATATTAATCTATTCCTTTTTATTTTGGAATAATCCATATATTTTTACAGACTTTCTATGTAAAAAAGTATGTGATCAGCAAATAGAGTTTTATTTCTTCCTTTCCAGGTTTTGTTATTAATTTCTTTTCCTTTTCTGATTGTACTTATCAAGACCTCCTATGCAATGCGCAACTGAAGTAGTGAGTGTATTTATCTTGTTCCTTAGTTCTATGCTTTTTACTGGAGAATACTTCTAACAGCAGCATGCTTTTAACATTTTCCTAATTATTTGTTTGTTCTTATAATAAATATTTATTATATGTGCTGGCTCTTATTTTATATGTTTGAGATACATCTATGATCAAAATTCTCAGCCTTGAGGAACTCATTCTATAATTATTATAAATTATCTTTTCTAGATTAAGGAAGTTTCCTTGTATTCTCAGTCTACTAAGTTTTCTTTAAAATCACAAATGTGCTGAATTTTGCCAAACGTCATTTTTCTTTTCTGATTTATTGAGATCATGTATTTTTTTTCAGTCTGTTAAGGTAGTGATCAACATTTATAGATTTGCTAATATTAAATCTTCCTAGCACTTCCAAGACAACTGAGTCACAACGTATTTCTTGTTTACAAAAAATTAATTTTTGATAATATTATGTTCATATTTATTTATGATTGAGATGGATTTATAATTTCCTTTTGTATTTTAATTTTGATATCTCATTTTGTTATCAGAGTTATAGCAGCTTCATAGAATGGAATAGAGAGAGTTCTCTTTTTTCTGTAAAAGTGTATATTAGATTAGAATAATTTGTTTTTTGAAAGATTGGCAGAACTCACTTTTAAAACAATTTGGGCAGGATATTTGCTCTGTGGAAAGACTTCTAATTGTGAATTTACTTTTACAGTTATAGGATTACTTAGGATTTCATTTTTTTTTAAATCGATTGCTATAGATTTATTGATGGTATTCTCCTATTATTTTAAAAAGTTTAATATATATTTATTCTTTCATTCTTAATATACATACATATGTTCTCTGGTTTTTTTTGATTACTCACAAGAGGTTTATCTACATTGCAATTTTTTTTTTTAAAAGAATCAATTTATTTGATTAAACTTGCTACTACACTTACATATTCTTTTACATTTATTTTAGCTCTGATACATGTTTTCTCCCCTAGTCCTTTGGGATTTTATTTTCTTCTAACATTTTGAAGTTTCTTTTGTTGTTTTTGCCCCAAACTTCTTAGAGAAATTTTAATTTATAATTAAATTTTAATTTATAATTTATTCTTTTCTAATATAAATATTTGAGGCCATATATTATACTTGAAGCACTGCTTTTTGACATCCCATTATTTTGACATGTGAGTTTTCATAATTCTTTATAGTATTCTGAAATTTCTATACAATTTCTTCTTTGAACCATAGCTATTTAGAGTGTTTTTAAATTTAAAAAGGTTTTATATTATCAACTTCATTGTGGGTAGAAAAATTTATAGATTATTTCATCACTAAAATTTGTTGAAACTTACTTTATTGTCTAGTACATGATACATTTTTATAAATATTCTGTGTATGCTTGAGAAAAATGCATATTTTCTAATTGTTAGGTATAAATTCTCTATATGACCAACAGATCAACATTTTAAAATTGATTTGTTCAAATTTTCTATATCTTTGTTGACTTTATCTTTTTGACATATCAATAATTAAGAAAAGTTTTTTAAGTCTGTATAATTCTAAATGCTGCCTCTGTCTTCACATCCCCTTCTTCCTTATGTCTCTGTGTTTTAAATCTCCAGCCTTTTTCTCATGAGGAAAAGATTTGAGCCCACCCTAAATCCAGGATGACCTCATCTTGTGATACTTGATTTAATTACATCTGAAAAGAGAAGTAACAGGAGTTAGGATTTAGATGTTTCTTTTGAGGGGTCCCTATTCAACCCACTATGGCATTTCAGTTTAGGAAGTTTCTGTTACCCTACCTTGAAGTGCACTGATTCTTTAGCTATGTTTTTTCTGCCAATGAACCCACCAGAGACATTCTTTCTTTCTGTATTTTGATTTCCAGCATTGTGTTTTGATTTTTTGTTAGTTTCCATTTCTCTGATTACATTACCCTTTGTTTTCATATACTGTCTACTCTTTCCATTAAAGCCCTTAAAATAGTAACATATTAACTAACATTAATCATAGCTATTTTAAATTCTTGTCTGATAATTCTAAAATCTGTGTCATATCTGAGTCTGGTTATAATGCTTGCCCTGTCTCTTCAGTCTGCCTTCTCTTGCTTTTCAGCATGATTATAATTTTTGTTGTTGTTGAAAGCCAGACATGATATATCAAGTAACTGGGATTGAGGTGAATAGGCCATTAGTGTGAAGTTTTATTTTAGTCTGGCTAGAAATTGAACTGTATTTAATATTTGCTATAGCTATAGATGCCAGATGCTCAAATTCTTCTAGCATCTTTGTTTGTGTCTTTCCTGTTGTCTTCGAGCTTCCCTAAGTACTCCTCCTTAAATAGAGTGTGCAGTTCTTTCTCCTGTAATCCCCTGTTATACTAGAGCCTTGCTGGTACAGTGATATGGTATGGGGGAAGAAAAGTATCCTATAAACTTATGATTAAATTTGTGTTTACGCAGGCCTGGTCTGTGACTTTCACAGTGTTTCTTAGACTTCTCCCCCTCCCCACCTTAGGTGAGACAGAAAAACTAGAGGGAGCTAGAGTTGGAAAAATGTCCTTCCCCTAGGTGGATAAGGCTGTGGTAAATTTTTCCCCAGCAGATATAATTTTGCAAAGGGGAAGACTCACAGTGGTTACAATTTGCTTCCTCCCTGAAAAAGCCACAAGAGGATCTTTCTCAGCTTTTCATTATGAGAAATTGGTGTATAAAACTCAAAAAAGTGGAGACAAAAGACTATAGCTTCCAGGGATATAGATTTTTTATTTTTGTTTGTACGTGTTATTGTTGTTGCTATAGTTAATTTATATCTACTACAGACTTCAAATTCCTCCAGGAACAGTTTACTGCTTCCTTGTGTAGGGCCTGAGATATTAAAAAGGTTTCTCAGTATTCCTACTTCACCCTTGGTTTTCAAAAATCCCTGTATGCCAGTACAATAGAAGGGATCTCTCATGCTTTTTCCTCTTTCACAAAATAATTATTTTGTTTGTTATTCAATGCTTGCATTGCAGTGGGAATGGAGAGATTATTAGTTCTCTTGGTCCAACCTCAGAATTAGGCAGATCTTGTGCACCTGAGCCATGGGAACAAGGTCGTTGCAGCATTCCTGCCTCCCAATCCATGATATCCAAATCCTTCCTTGCACAAGTACGAGTCTTGGGTGGTAAATAATTTCCTGCCTCTCTACCAGCAGTAATAGATCTCTGTTTTGTATCAGTGTAGTATTTTATATAGGAGAGATTTTCTTGTCTCCTTTCCAAGGGCAGTCAGCTTTTACTTTTGCTTCTCCCCAGAAGTACATCTTTGCTTGATTTCTGAGAGTGGGATGTTTTTATGTCCTTCTTCCAAAATCTGAGTGTTTTTCTTCTATTCTATCATCAGAAACATTGAATTTTTTCCTGGTCCCTAGAGGTGAAAGGGTTTCCTGACTTCTTCTCACCTCCAGTATCCTAAGACTTTTGCTCTGTAAGATAGAGGGTTCATGGAAATTTTATGGTTTCATGCCAATATACCACTGATAGCATTTCCCCTCTATTCTCCTGCTTTGTCTTCAGTTTTTCTCATGAGTATCGAGTAGAGACTCCTGGGAATGAGTTTGTGGATGGGTGTAAACTCTCCTGTCTGGAGCTTCCAGTTACTCTAAAGTTTGGCCTTTAAGAAACTGTTAAAATCTTAGCTGTTTCTTCTTAGCCATTTTTATCATGGCTCCCTCATCTTCTCATGGTGTGTCAAAGGGGAAACAGTTCATTTGTCTGGTATCTCCTTGGAAGGGCTTGTCATTACTTTGAATTTAATTAATTTGGTCATTTTCTGATGAGTTTGAGAAAAGGCTTTTTCTCATTGTTAAGGGAGGACAAAATTGTTTTGTGCCTTTTTATACGCAGAAATACAACTTCGGTAGCATGCATATTTAAAGTGTAAAATTGCATTATATCTTGATGTTCCACCCTCATCTCAAATAATAAAAGGATTTTTGAGCAGTTTACCTTTCATCTTCCACTTTCCAACTTACATATTATTATTGTTTAATATTTCAGTTCTATAGTCAATTTGTGTCTGTTTGCCCACCAGTTAGAAACTATTTTTAGAAGTATTAGTTGTATAGACAATTTGTCTTTTTACTTATATATTTACTTTTGTGTTTACAACTCATTCTGAAGCTCTGCATGTTCTTTGATATTATTGTCCTTGCCCTTTGGTATTTTCTTTGATGGAACATTTTTGTTGCTGTTTATCCCTAAATGTATTTATTTGACTCTCATTCTTGAGAGATAAATTAGTTGAAAATAAAATTCTTGGTTGGCAGCTATTTATTCTCTTTAAAACTTTGAAAACAATTTCAGTGTGTTTAAGCTGCCACTGTTGTGATTAAGAAAACTGCCCCCCTTAGTGATTAATACATTGTTTATATCCGGCTGATTTAAAGTTGTTCTCTTTTTCTTTGGTGGTTTTTATTCCCAGTTTTACTGTAATGTGTTTAGATATGGATACCTTTGTATTTGTCTCTCTTATTATATATTGTGCTTCCTATATCTGGGCTTCAGAGCTCCAAATAGACATATGTTACACAGTTTCTTATTTGATCCTTCTTATCTGTTAACCTCTTTTAAAAACATATTTTTTATTTTCTTAACTTTGATACATTTTACATAAGTTCTTAATATATTTTTTCTGTTTATGAATTCTTTCTTTAACTATGACCAATCTGTTAATGAACCAAACCATTGAATGTTTGCTTTTACCTACTGTTTTTATTTCTTGAAATTATTTTTAATATGACTTTTAATTTTTGATGTTTTATATTAATTTTGTCTCTTTAATTTTCTAAAATATGTATACATATTATTATATATTCATGTCTTATACCTCTCATTTTCAACATTTGCATATTAGTGATATATCAGTCTTCCTGGGCTGCCATAGATTTGTTGGCTTAAATAAGACATATATTAATATTTTCTCACAATTCTAAAGGGTAGAAGTTCAGGATTAGGGTGTCAGCATGGTCAGGTTCTGGTGAGAACCCTCTTCCTGGCTTGCAGATGGTCACCTTCTCACTGTGTCCTCATATAATACAGAGAAAGAGATCTGGTGTCTCTTCCTTTTCTTCTTATAAGAACACTAATTCCATAAGGAGGGTCTCTCATGCCCTCATCCAAACTTAATTATTTCCCCAAAGCTCCCATCACATTGGGGGTTAAGGTTTCAACATATAAACTTTAGGAGGATAAAATTCAGTGTATAGTAGGTGTCTAAATAACTTGCATTTTATTTCTGTCCTGTCTTACTCATAGTGGTTTGTCTTTAGGAAATTTTGCCCCAGAGAAGTGTGCTAGTAGTCAGAAACATGCCCTACCAGAATCACTTCAACCCTCCTCAAGGCAAAATCGGCTTTCTCACTTTCCTGTCATTCTTAGTTTCACTCTCCCTACATTAGTGTTGTTGTAATAAGAATCTGTCCATAGGATACATCTGATTCCAGTTGCCTTCTGGTCCAAAGACCTCCTGCTACTCTGATTCTCTGTTCTCCAACTCCTTGCTTAGGATTCCTTGCCAGGATTCCAGTTTCTGAAGCCCTGGATTGAGTTCTTCTAGACTATTAGGGAAGTTCTCATTCAAAACAAACAAACGAACAAACCGCCACTGAAAACCAACATCATAGAATTACTTAAAATATATGAGTTCAATTAGAATTGCATGTACAGTTCATTTTTAAAAGCAGTCTGGGTAATCTAGACTTTTGGTCATTGCATTCGTTTCTAGGTCATTTTTTATAATAATAAAATAGAAGAATTAATAATAGTAGATTGTTATTTTAGAATTTTTATCTTACAAAGCTGCTGTTGGAGTGGGAGAGAGGATAAACTGTCAGGTAATTTCTATCATAAAATAGAGGAAATTAAGTTTCAGGATAAAAGGTACTTCTACACTGCCTTTCAGGACTATAATACAGCCAGGGAATTACATGGCTCTGACATTTCTTTTAACTAAACAGTATTTTCCCTTTCTGAAATATAAGCATATCATGTTTAGTCTGAAGTGAGCTTAGAAATTTGTTCATGATTTGGCACACATGGCTAAAAGGGAGAGAATCCAAAGTAGTACAGGAAATACAGAAATGGTACAATGGTTAATTTACAGCTTAACTTTCAGCACCTTTTCTCTCTAACAAGCTGAAATTAAACAGGACCTTTTGGTGTTTCTGTATCATTTTATTTATTTATGTAGATGTATATTTTTTACCTATAAAACCACTGTTGACATAGTAATTGACTACAAAATGATAAAACTCTATAACATTCTAATACATTTTAAATTTATTTTCCCAAATACATTATTTTGAAATAATATAAAAAATAAAGATTTTTTTAAAAGTACAATAAAAACCAGTGTATATTTCACTTAAACTCAGTAATTAACAATGTCACATTTTTTCTCTCTCCCTACCCTCCACTACACACTCACACACACACACACACTCACACTTATTAATGTGGTATTAGTTGAAAGTAAGTAACAGAGATCCTGATATTTCATCTTCTAAAAATAAGAACATTCTCCTCAAAAAGTAAATGATTCTTTAATAAAATAAAATATCCAGTTCATATTCAAAGTTCTTTAATTGTCCCCAAATGTCCTTTATTGATTTTTCTTTTTTTTATTTCAAAGTATTATGGGTTACAAATAATTTCAGTTACATGAATCACTTCTATAATGCTTGAGCCATGGTTATAAGAGTGCCTATCACCCAGATATTGTTCACTGTACCTGTTAGGTAGGTTTTTGCTGCTCTCCTCCTGCTCCTTCCTCCCTGGTTGATTTCCATTGAGTTTTACTTCTTTTTGTGCACATGTGTGCTCATTGCTTAGTTCCAATTTAGTAATGAGTGCATGTGGTGTTTGTTTTTCCATTCTTTAGATTCTTCAGTTAGGATAATGGTCTCCAGTTCCATCCAAATTGTTTCAAAAGCATTAAGTCATTCTTTTTCATGACAGAGTAATATTTCATGGTATACATATGCCACATTTTGTTAATCCAGTCATGAATTGATGGACACTGGGTTGATTCCAGATCTTTGCAATTATGAACTGGGCTGCAATAAACATTTGAATGCAAGTGTCTTTTTAATAAAATGACTTCTTTTCCTGTGGGTAAATACCCAGTAGTGACATTGCTGGGTCAAATCCCATAGGTAGTTCTACTTTTAGTTCTTTGAGGAATGTCCATACTGTTTTCCATAGAGGTTGTAGTAGTTTGCCATCCCACCAACAGTGTATATATGTGTTCCTTTCTCTCTGCATCCACACCAGCATATGTTGTTTTTGGACTTTTTAATAAAGGCTATTCCAACTGGAGTTTGGTGGTGTCTCATTGTGGTTTTGATTTGCATTTCACCAATGATTAGTGAATCTTCTGTTCATGTGTTTTGCACACTTTTTAATGGGGTTGTTTGATATTTCTCACTGATTCACTTGAGTTCTTTGTAGATTCTGGTCATTAGTCCTTTATTGGATGTATAACTTGCAAATATTTCCTCCCACTCTCTAAGTTGTCTATTTGCTCTGTTGATTATTTCCTTGGCTGTGCAGAAGCTTTTTAATTTGATCAAGGTTCAAATAAAAGATCACGCACTGCACTTGGAAATTATGTTTCTTTTGTTGTTTTAGATCTAGAACAATCCTCTCACTTTCTTTTCCTATGACATTGACTTTTGGAAGCGCCCAAGACAGGTTTCTTAAAGCATGATCAACCTTCTGAGTTTGTCTGATTGTTTCTTCATATTATGCTTTAATTTGGTTCTCTTCTCTATTCTCCATAATCTGGAGGTCCAGAGTCTTATTTAGATTCAGATTAATTTTTGGGGGCAATGATATTTCATGAACAGTACTGTCTATTTCTTATTGCATAGCATCAAGTGACACATGATAGGTTGTCCCACCTGAAAAATGCTAAATGCATTCATTAAGTTAAGATGGTGATTTCCAGTGATCGCTGTTGTAAAGATACATTTTCTTTTCTTATAAGTTGTGTTTTGGGTGTTTATACTTTGGTACCTAGTTTACTGTTTCACAACTATCTTTCCCTTAATGATTATAATATACATTCATGATACTTGCCTAAATCATGAACCAACTCCTCTTCTTGCAAAGGACCAGAGCCAAATCTCATGTCCTCTTGTGGCTGCCAAAACCCATCTTCTGGTCATTAGCATATGCGCTTGACTCCCACCTCTGTTCTCACTCTTGTATCTTATACTCTTAAGATACTTTGTGGTATCTTGCACTCCTAAAATTCTTGATTTGACTATCCTTCTCACTTTCACTAATTTTCTTTATTTCTTTTGATATTGGCTATATATATTTATTTTAAGCCAATATTTTTATGTGCTTTGGTGCTTAGAGGTCTCATCTGGGGCCTAACATTGTCCCAGCTTAAAAGAGAAGAAGAGAAGAGGAAAGTGGAGGAGAAGGCAGAGGAGGAGGAAGAGAAGAAGAAGAGAAGAAGAAGAAACAAGTCAATGGCCTATTAGAAAGGATTCTTAGAGAAAACCAAGTTATTCTCTACAGGATTTGTATCCCTCCTCTTGCTTTTGGCCATAAAAAGGACAGTGCTCTGCTGGTGAATTCAGTTTCTAGGTGTAGCAAGAGCATAAATGCAATGTTTATGTTGGAAGGAGCTGATTGGGTGAGGAGGATAAGCGAAAAGATTTTGAAAGTGACTTCATCTTTGCAAGCTAGAGCTAGCTCATCTTGAAATGATTACTTCTTTTAATAAAAGTTATGACTATAAAAATGCCATTTCTTTTATTTTAATAAATTCAATAGAAATTATTTATATAAATGAGTTTTGATTTCTCTACTGTTTTGAACCTCTTCAATGTTGAAACATTTTCATTTTCTGAAGATGAACTTGATTTTGAAAAAACAGTTGGAATGTGTGAACTAAGCCTGGTTACTAAGAACTGTGAAATAAACAAAGTAATACCAATTTGGTAACATCAAAAATATTTTCACTGAAAGTAGACAAAATACGGAAATTGATTAGAAGCCAATTATTGTGCCGTAGTTTGCACCTATTTGCTTATGACACATAAAGTTTATTGATTTACTGTTAGTTTAATAATCACACAACATCTCACAAAAAAGTATTTTTTTATTATAACTGTTGGGAAATTTGGAAAAAAGCTCTTTTTAGTTGTTATCTTGCAATTGAGAGCTAAATAGATCACATCTTTTCTCAATTCTCTCCATTCTACCTTTCTTCCCTGTACCACTTTTAACTCTTTCATTGTGCCATTCCTGCTCAAAAACATTTGTGTGTTGATATGGCCCTTGGCTAAAGCTCAAGGTCCGTCACTCAAAGCACTATATAATCCTCTCCATTTCACCTATTTAACATATTTCTTATATTCTCTCTTCCATCAGTCTGGACAATCTGCTTGCTTTTCCTTTCTGTACATAACAGTTATTCATTCATTAATCATACATTTATTAAATATCTATTATATGTGGGGCATATAAATCTGCTAAAATCTCTGCTAAAATCTGCAACTACAATGATGAACAAGACATGTTTCTTAGCCTCAAGGAGCTTATAGTATAGTAAGGTTGCCAGGTAATAAATAATAATTTAGCACAATGTGAGAAGTGCAAGTGTATCCTCATTTTCAGACAAGATTGTGACACATTATTCTCCCATCCACTATAGTTTGACGGTGCTATTTTTTTTCCAGTCTAAAATAACAGATAGAGTGATATCTTAATGGTACTTTGCAGAATATAAAATCCATCCCTCTCATTTTTCAATGAACAAAACTAAGTCTCACAGAGGGCAGGGCACACAATTAGTTAACAAGATTAGCATTCAACCTCTAAACCCCTAGCCCAGTGCCCCTTCCAGATATCACACTTGGCAGACCATGAGAAGGCAACACAGGGAATATTACACAGACACCTGAAATGTTGTGGTGTGGTTTTCCCCCAAAAGCAGATCCTATGACAAGGCCTCGAATGAAGGTAGTTTTGGGGGGAAGTTCTCACGGGAAGTATAAGAAGAGAAAAGGATGATAAAAAAGAGAGTGGGACCAATAAAGGATGTGATTATGAGTGATTTATCACTGGTAGCATCTGGGGCTCAAGCCCAGTGGGGACCCTCTGAGTCACTGTGTAGAATATGCCTCAGAATAATACCACAGGGGACAGGGAAGCTGGAATATTTACCAGTAACTTATGTTCCTCATTATTTTGGAGGTTATTCTTGGGGCCATTAAATCCCCATATTGAATCCCCACTCCTGAGCTGTGGACAGTGTGCACAAGTTCTCATGCAACTAGAGAAAGGCCTCAGGCAATGAAACAGAGAGATTCCCTGTCAGCTGTCATAGGAAATGTCCACCTGAACTGCAGGTGAACTGAGAGGTAAGTTGAGGGTATGGAGCAGGGTATTCATGGTATCTGCTACCATACAGGATGAAGACTTTTTTAAAAGACTGAATAGAGATAAATGCCACTTTATTGATTATTTTGCCCAGTGCCAGACCTAACCATGGCCACACTTATTGTTTTATAGCTCACCACCACTGGCTGTTACTCTTGTTATAGATAATTACTGCTGTGTGAAGGTTTTGCTCTTTCCAGCAAAGAGGGACATTCAGTGCATTTGCAGAATGACATTGCAAATAGTTATATTAACTTTACCTATACAAAATTTCCTCACATAAGAGTTTTTCTGTCTATAACTACTTTTTCCATTATTTGTTGTAAAAAATTTATCTGTCTTGGACTCCTTGACTACCAGAGATCATAGTAATATTTTTAAAATTGAGGCGGGACTAGTCATTTTCATTTTCCTCTAGTCTTAGTGAAAAGACAGACTAAGGATGTTGCTTATAAGGTTAAATCTATTAGCATTTAGTCACTAACTGTTCAAGGAAGTATCCAAGCATTTAGAAATGAGTCTAAATTTCTTTGGTCTGGAAGTTGTCCCTGAAACCGTTTCTTTATTTCAGGATATGATTTAAGTTAGAAGTCCTGGGAGAACTGTTTTGTTTCTTTCTTTGTTTGCCTGGTTCTTATTTGTTTGTTTTGCTTGTTTTTTATTTGTTATTAGACTGTATTTTGATACTTCTAAATTGTGGTTTGGGTTGATTCCATAAAATTAGAAGGTATGTGCACTTTTTAAAAACTTTCTTGTACAAAGTCAACTAGAGTATTTGGAACATCAGAAACATGATTTGTGCTTAAAACTTCTTTAGACATTTGGATTGACTCTTGTATTGTTTGCTAATGTATAATGGTTATGATATAACTGCCCTCCATTTTCTTTGCTATGTGTTAAAAGGATACAAAGAATTTTGTTGATGACTATATTTTCCAAACCTACCTGATTCATACAAATGTGAAAATCACTCAAGTAAAACAGAATTTTAGCCAAATCCTCATTGAGTTCTCACCATGCTGTGCATAAACAAAGAGAAGTGCAACTTTCTAAACCTTAGTTTCTTTATTAAACCCATAGATGTATAAATGTAGCACTAGGTGATCTCATAGATCCTTTTATTTTCCAAAAATTCTGGTATTTTTAAGCGTTGATAACTTTTGCCATATTGTATTTCAGAAAATATTTCTTTAAACTGATTATCAAGATGTACAACCAACTCAATATTATGATGAATTAAGAGAAAACTAGGCAATCTTTAATACTCTTGTCCTTTCCATTGTAGAGATGCACATCAGTCAGGTAGATTTTAAGACCAATTAATCTTATGATAATGCAGAGGGAATGGAGATTGGTTCTTTCCTCCAACCAGCCCTCTGTGATCCCTTATCTCTTATGGGGGTAAAAAGTAGGGAAAAGAAGAGTGAAGGGAAAATATGACAGGACCTGCAGAAAACCATGTTCCCAGTATTCTTGTGGCCCAAGAAGTTGAATCAAGGAAGCAGGGACCATTAACATACTGGAATCACTGACTATGTTCTAGAAGTCCAGACACAACAGAAACCAGAATCTTCTCCATGGATATTTAAGCCCAGATAGAAAATTACCACCAGGTGGCGCCAAACTGCAGCTAAGGTTCAGGTGAATTTGAATCCTGTAGTTTCTTGTGTCATGCGGTTCTCCTGATCATTTTTAGAGACTTTTTTTTATCGCTAATCTCATTACGAATACATGCTTTCAGTTTTGATAACTTCTCCTCATTGCCTATAGGTAAAATCGAAAAACATTAGCATTGTCTAAAACAAAGTCTTCCATGTTTTTCATACTCACCTCTTTCTTCTTCTGATCTCTCACATTTAGTCACGTGGGAACATCTACCATTTACTGAATTTTTACTTCTCCATGCCTTTGCAAATGTGCCTCTTCTGTTTTAGAGGTCTTTCCTGCTACAGTGCTTGTGCTCTAGATCTAATTAAAAGCTTTTGCTTTAGAAAAGGTCAAACCTATAATTCAAAGATGTGATCTGTGAAACCTCTTGGATTACTTCCATCCTTACAAAAGGCAGGATTTTGAGTCTTAATTAATCTTTTCTGGTCTGCCAAAGTACTTTGTTCACTTTGTTAGTGTTATGATTTCTCACATTAAAATATCTTTACTGTATTTTTCAGTTTGCTATTTAGAATGTAAGCCACTCAGTATAGGAACAAACTTTCTACCTTTGTGTCATCACTGACTAATATCACATCTATTATGTATTATACTATACCTTCAGTAATTATATCTTGAATAAATAAAAGAGTATTTTAATAAAAATGTGTGTGTATCTAAATTTCTAAGTAGGATTAAGTCTAAACAAATTAGAGTAAGTGAGCATTTAAATAAAGCAACTGGTAATATTTCTATAAAGAAAATAATCATTTTCTAATGTGGATGAGCACTGCATTTCTTGTTTCTTTAATCTGCTTGCAATTGTCTTATGGTAAAATATTCATGAGTGTTATATCATGTTAGTATATCAGTGGTCCAGAAATACCTACGTGTGTTGCTCTTCCCAGAGTTAGTAGGTTTATAGGACAGATCAAATGTATTTGGTAATGAACAAAATTGCTTTCATTGTGGTCTTACCAAAACAGACACTGGCATGCCATATATTCCCTAATCGTGGGTTTTCCCTAGCCCAGTTCTTAGCTACAGTTATTACCATTGAATGGTCATTGGCATATGACTTTTTTTTTAATTGACATCTAAAATGCTATAGCTAAGATCAATATCACAAGGTAGTTAATTTCAAGAATTGGAAAAGACCTTAGTTCATATCTCTCATATTTAAAGATAAGGAAACTATGACATGGGAAAGCCAGATGGATCCCACACAGCTTATTAATGGCAAATTGCAACCAGACCCCCACTTACTCCCACTCCACCTTGCTGCTTTCCTCTGATCCACAGATTAATAGATCATCATGATTTACTTAGTTTATGACATGGGTTAACAAACAAATCTGAGCAGTGATAGAAGAAAAAAAGCCTACGAATGGCACATTTGATCATAAACTATATGCTAAAGTCATTACAACATCTTTCCATCAGAAACTGATCTTGATACTCAACTCTATTCCAATGCTTTGGTCTCAAATCACATTGCTGCTTCTGAGAAGCACTTACAGATACACTAGAATCCGTTCTGCTTTTGATCTAATCTGGGATCTTATTTTGGCAGTTAAGGGACTTGGAGCATCCCCCAAGGAACTGTTTGCTTTCTTATCTAATCTTTAGTGCATCTAGAAGCAAAACAGGCCATTTTGTGGTATCCTTCTGCCAGAAGAAGGTTGTTTAAGGATATGCTACTCCTGTCACTTTTATTGTGTGGCCAAATAAATAATTTGAGGCATCTCCAGCTCCTGACTGCGTCATGTATTTGTAATTTTCTTTTTGCAGCTCCAGTTTGCAACCCTCCTATAGGGATAGGTTCCAACTCAAAATCCGGCAAATGTTTTCTGAATAGGAGTGGCTTTCCTCCGCTTAGGCAATACAGATTAAGAAACCTCGCAAAAGCAATTTGATGTTGTTTTCTGAATTTTCTGCTACCTCTTGAGTTGTGAAAGACTTGGAGCAGCAGTTTACTTGGCCCAAACTTTTCACCTGTTTCCTCTTTTCTCATCTCCTCACTGACTTGTAAAAGTAACTTTTAAGAAAAGGACCCCATTGCCATTCTGTGTTCCTCTTCGATCACACAGGAGGTGTTTGGATGAAGCTTTATACCCTACAGGCCTGTCTGCCCTGCACAAACGTGAAAGTGTCCATGAGGCTGTGTAACATGTATAAGGGCTGATACCAATTTTGGAACCTGGTTAAACTCTGGGGGCAATCCAAGACCTTGAGTAGTTCTTGGCAGGCCAGGCCACATGCTAACAAGCCAGAAATATGCAGGAGGCTTACAACAACTAGGAAGAAAATAAAGTTGTTGATGCCAGAAGCTTCATAAATTACTGCACAATTTCAGTAAAAGGCAAATTAAGAGGGTAGAAAATGGACAACTGCAGGAACACCTGAATCTAATAACACACTGGAGTGTTTTCAATTGGCAGAAAACTTGGGCACAGAAGAGGAACAATGCTGTTTGCCTTTGGCAAATAAATAAATGTTACTCTATGATGCTGCGAATCAGTCTGATCTTGACCTCACGTAAGTGTAGGTTATGTTCCTTGACTCCTCCCACTGAGAGGGCGGCTGACACCCCTGGGACTGCTGCCATCCTTCTTTTGAGTCTTCTTGTCATAATTTAAGGGTGATGCCTGCCTGCAGCTCCCTGGTGGGTGCCAATCTAGTACCAGGTTTTCATCTGTCTGGGATAAAATGAGAAACCTAATAAACTCTTTATAACATTAAATTTATTCAATTTAAAGGACTGCCCATTCTTCTGAGAAATTTTTTTTTCTATTTTTATTTGCCATTGAAATGTCCATTTCTTTATAAAATTATGGAGAAAGTATAGAATGTATGGTAAATTTTTCATTTAAATATCCTTTGTTGACAAAATTACAAGTTGGCAAACCTAAGTTATTAGTTATTCTTCAGTTTAATAGTTCTTTTAAAAATGAGCCAAACAATTGTTTTAGTGGATTCAGTTATTCTAATTCTTCATTGACCAAAGAATTTGGAGATTGCAGTCTGTTCTGTAGCAGATGTGGTTTGATCGCATAGTCTCCAATGAAGGAAAGTAGATATTGGACCCAACACTGGGTTGTATCTTACCTAGATAATTGTTGAAATCATGGCTATTCCTGTATGTCTATTTCTCTCCCCTTGGATGCTTGCACACCTAAAACCATATTACCATTTTAACCATATTAAAAAAAATATGCCCAACAGATTCCCCTATGTCCATGCTTCAGGCATACTTTCCTGCCACACTCATCAGTGCCGGTGCCAGCGTTAGCTTGGGACAGATGCTGAACTCAGCTGATGAATGCTTTGGGAGTGCCGCACTCTCTCTCTGCCTTCAGCCCCTCACCACATCTCCATTCCTCCTCTGACTCTCTGCACCCTGCACCCTGCACCCTACAGCCACTTTTTCTCCATGTGTCCTGAGCTTTAATCTTAAGTCTGGCTGCTCAAAATCCTCTATTGTGAAATTTCCAAACAGATCTGCCTTAGGCACCTCACCATGGACCAATCCACTTCTCATTAAATTTTCTGTCCTGTGTTTTATTTTTGAAAGCTTAAAACTAGTCTTCCCTGTGATAACTAATAAACTAAAACTCACTAGTGATTGGTTATGACTTAAGACATCATAATCGTTGGGAGTATTTGCATGCAAAGAGATACAGCACCTTAATCTGAAAAACCGACTTTCAGTGTAATTTCGGTGTGACGGGTTTCAATTTAATGTGCTGCCTGACCGCTTTATTTAAATGCAAGCATATATGCTGTTCTCATGGTGACTAAGGTTAGTAATACTGAATTTTTTAAATTAAAAAAACCCTCTTCTTTCACTTTTTTTCTACTTCATCAATAATTCCTGCTAATTATTTTCTGTTGCCGTTTTTCTCTGTAAATGGTCATGTCAGTTTTCAGCTGAACCACTACAATGGCTTTTAAGCTGGTTCCTTGTTTACAGTTTGGCAAACTACCCTTCCTAACTCCTTACTCTTCTGGTACTCAGTTAACTAACTATCTCTCAATACAATTATCAGAGTGGTTTTCCTAAAATATAATCCTGGAGCTATCCAGCTTGAAAGCCGTCAGTAACTCCCCGTGGCCTATGATGATTATACTCTTGTTCCCACTGGCACACTGGCCAGTGGGAACCCCAAAAGATTCAGGTCATTTAATAATATACCACACTCCTGAATACTGTTTCCTCTTCTTGAAACACTCTTTTGTTTGACATCCGCTTACCTAAGTAGATGCAGATTAGTGTCACTTCTCTGCTGAGTTACGTACAAGCCCTTTACATCCTGAAGAACACAGCAGTCTGCATTGCAAATCATTCATTTGTTTATCTGCTTCCCTCATGAGACAGTGATCTCTTCTGAGGCTTGGATTTCTGGTTATGTCCCTTTATATTCCCAATGCCTAGCTCAATCCTTGATGTTGAGAAGTTGCTGGAAAAATATGTGTTCAAAATAGGCAAGACTGTTTTCCTAGCAATAGAACTTTCTCAGTGTAGGTTTCTGTTAAATGATTTACTGAGGCTCTGTATTATGTGTTATCTATACTAAAAATAGGCTTTTAGTTATTAGATGCTTGGTAGAATCTTAGAGGAATTTACTCTACTTCTCTTATTTGCACAGTGGACGCAGAGTACTAATGTGCCATTCTTCTCTGCCAGGCTCTGTGCTTCACAACTTACCCTCTTCCCTCACCTTTAAGTACTTCAAGTTAGGAGATGGTAGAAATGGAAATTAACAATTGATGCTGGTTAAAGCATGTTTCTAGCCCCACTTCCCCCATATAAATTATAGGAAGAAAGATAAGAAGATTCTATAGGGTTATAAAACCAGTAAAAGCTGCATTAGAACTTGGGAAAAAAAAAAACACTGGAGCTTACAATCCAATGTCTGGTTCCAACCAAGACACTATTTAGGTAACAAGTCACTTAATTTCTCTGGATCTTGGTTCTTCATCTGTAAAATATAAGAATTGGACTGTATGATTGCTGAGAAACTTCTGACTCTAAAATTCTATTATTACAACTATATTTACTAATATAACCACCATGTTTATGAGTCAAATGAAAATGCTGCAGGATGAACCCAATGTTAAGGAGGATTAGAAAACATTTAAATGGGGGGAAGATGTCTTAAGATCACGTACTTAACTGCTAACATTAAGGACAGGGGAAACTGAAGTTCAGAGAGTCTAATTACTTTCCAGAGATTATCCAGCAAAAACATAGGTGTCCCTATTCCAAATCCAATAACCTTTAATGTTCTTCTATGCTATGGTTGATGAATACATAATATGTAATCAAGATTTAAGATAAACCTGTCTAGAATTATAAAAAAATGTTTAAAAGCATTAAGTGGTAGAGGGTGGGAAACATACTATCCCTTTATCAGAGGAAGAGAAAAGCACTTGAGAAATGACAGTGATAGGAAGATCTTTTTAACCTCATTCTTTCCTCACAAATGTCAGTCATGATGTCATCATAGGCAGGCAATGATGTGAGGGGAAGCAGAGAGCCACACTAAAGTAGAGACAGATAAAAATGATTGACTCCGATTGGCTAAGTTAAATCCACAGATCTTGATAACTTTGATACTAAAGAACTTCAGGATTTGGCCACAGTCATTGCTGAGTCACACACCATTATCTTCAAGAACTCACAGAGGACTTAAAGTGACCCCAAACTGGAATATACTATATCTGTTCTTTCAGAAGAGGATTATGGGCTATCCTGAACATTGTTGATTTACCAGAGGGTGCGGAAAAGATGAATTCAAATGTCGGTTTTTCAATGCCCACAGGGGTCCTCAAACTTTTTAAATAGGCGGCCAGTTCACTGTCCCTCAGACCGTTGGAGGGCCGGACTATAGTTTTAAAAAAAACTATGAACAAATTCCTATGCACACTGCACATATCTTATTTTGAAGTAAAAAAACAAACGGGCAAAAACATCCGCTTGTGGCCTGCAGGCCGTAGTTTGAGGATGCCTGGCCTAGAAGGTAATAGAGTTGGAATTGACTGGACTTGTATAAATGAAATCATGAAATTTGGGGCTGGATGTGATCTTAGGGATCATGTAATATGTTGCCCTAATTTGTAGAGGAGTTAACTGGGCCTTAGAGAGGTTAAGTCATAAATCCTTAAGAGTTTCTTTCCTAAATCAAGTACAGTGTGGCAATTCTGGCCAGCTGAGGTGATGGATAAATGCAATGCTTATTGAGTGTTTTGTATCCTCTAAATGATTTTCTTCTTTTGAGCAGGTGTTTTCTCATACACATCAGGAAAGGAGTGTATCTCTACCTTCCACATCATAGTCAGAAATTCTGGCATCACACAAATATGAGAAAGAACCTCTCAGCTACAATTTGTAAAATAATCAGGATCTTGATACCCCTAGAGGTTATGGTACAATAGTTACACTTCAGAGAGGGAAAAATACTTCTTTTGTTCAATAAATTACTGTCACTTTTTTCCCTTTGTAACTCAGACTTCCTAAAACTTTCTCAGAGAGAGTTGAGTAACTTAAAATTTAAAACTCAGAGAAAGCTGAGGAACTGAACAACAGAGCTAGTCCTACAATACCAGACAATTTACTTGAAGTGAACATTGAATATAAAAATACGGCTTTACAAAGAATTCTTGCAATATTCAGAATAGTACTTGTCTAATTAGAGGAATTTCAAGTAATTAAGAGAAGGACATTGAATTCCTGTCCTTTAACTTTTAGTTTGTTTATTTAAACTTTTATCAGGCTTTGGAACTCCTTCTCCTAAGTTTTTCTGATGTTCTTGTTGAAAATAATTGACAAGGCTATGTTTCAGGGAGGAAAATACTCACAGAAAAACTCAAAAGTTTGGATTACAATGAAAGTCTGTAGTCCCTGGCACCTGTTGCTACCCTGTACATAGCACTTGAGTGATTAACCAAATCTTCCCTCTATGGGCAGCACTTCTTCATCTTTTTTTCCTTCCCTGATCTAAACTCTATTGTCCTTTATTTTATTTCTTTAGGATCCTTCCATGGTTTGAATATTTGTCCCTTTCAAAACTCATGTTGAGAAATAATCCTCAATGTGGCAACACTGAGATGTGAAACCTTTAAGTGACTGGGTCATGAGGGCTCTGCCCTCTTGAATCGACTAATGGATTCATGGGTTAATGGATTAATGTGTTATCATGGGATTGGGACCGGCAGCTTTATAAGAAGAAAAAGACAGACCTGAGCTAGTACATTCAGCTCCCTTGACATGTGATACCAAGCACCACCTTGGGACTCTGCAGAGAGTTCCCACAGCAAAAAGGCCCTCACCAAATGCAGTTTCTTGACCTTGGACTTCTCAGCCTCCATAACTGTAAGAAATAAATTCCTGGTCTTTATAGATTACTCAGTTTCAGGTACTCTGTTATAAGCAACAGAAAAAGGACAAAGATACATCTTTCGAGAGAGAATTCTTTTATATAATAAATGAATTTTGGCTAATATGTTAATTTATATTCATGCTTTATTATATTTAATATAGTACAGGTAAATACTCATTTAAACATGTTTCCTTGAAAGAGAATACCTTAAATTAAAGATGTCACTCCCTGTATTTCTTGCAGAACTCATATTCTGTTGCTGGCCAGTGGAATAGAAAGCTATAAATTACTATAGGAGAAAGAGAAGAAATCGGGTAACCGAAGAGGTTATGGAAGGTAAACATGGAAATAGAGTAAGTCATGAGAGAGACCATACTTGTTCCATAGTCCATAGAAAAAATTATATTGTGTCAAAAATATATATATTCATATTTTATCCATTACCCTACTTCTATCTTCTATGTCAATATGGCACAAATTTTGCACTTCTTGCATATAATTTATCTTCAAATAGATTTGAGTAGAACTTTCATATTCCATCACACCTAACTGGCTGGGGGGTTTATATATATTTGATACTCTTTATCTGGGAAAATATTTCTGTGTAATGGAAAGCCTATTTGCTAGTATTCAGCAACTATACTCTGATAACAAGAAACATTGTACAATATTGTAAAGAGTTTAAATTTTCCGTCGATGTCATATGAGTGTAAGAAGATAACTTGGGAAGTTTTCTGGTTAGAAATTATTGGTTCTTCTAGCTCCACTTGTGGAAGTCTTCACTTAATATATACCTGCTTGGATAGATTGTGGGAAGACCACAGACAAGTGATTAAACTTGAGATATTTCAGGCAAAGCATGCTATTTCTTCTTACTGTAAAAAAATAAAGAACATTTCTGAGTCATTGCAGTCTTGGAATGTAATACCAAACAAACGAGAAACAGACCACAAACAGTGGGGCCAAGTACATCATTACTGAGTGAGTAATGTGAACAACTTACATAAACTGTGGCTGAAACTGAGTTTTTAGCAGACGACCATAACCTTTTGATTGCATCAAGAACAGTTAAAAGCTCTTTAATCTGCATGTTGTCTTTCAGGAAAGAAAAATGCATCAATTCAATTCATAATCTCTAAAACCTGTAATTTTTCATTAATATTTAACCCTATTTCTCTGTGATTCTTTATCTCAGATTTCTTCTATTGGCCATACTGGGAAGCATGTTACAGATAATAGAGCATTCTTCCTTCCTTTATGGTACTATGGAGTGAGCCACTCCAAAAGTTTAGTTAATGGAATAGTTTGTTTCTTTTTTTAAAAAATACCTGTGTTATATACTGAGTTTCTCATAGTTTAGGAAATACATTTTTATTTGTATCAAGATCATTTTTTCTTAATTGGAATAAATCATACCTACCCACAATTTTATTTCCTTGAGGTCTACTACTTTTGTTAACCAAACAAAAAGCAACACAACTTTTCATCAGGACACTTTTTAAAATGGAAACAAAAAAAAATCAGTAATTCCTTCTGGGAAGGAGATTAAAATTTTTCCTTTCTGGTTTTACCACCTATATAAAATGTTAATATTCAAAGCACTGCATTTTTAGATATATATTCAAAACCCTGATTATGTATGAGGCATCAGTAATATCTATCCCATAGTTGGATTGGTTTTAATATTTCAGAAACTTTCTTTTTTTCTGTTGATATCTGAATGAAAATGTGATTTGATCCTGTGTACTTGGGCAGAACCAAAAAAAAAAAAAAAAAAAAAAAAAGGAAGAAAACAAGTTTAAGAGCTCTCCTGAAAGGTATTTGGTATTCTCTAAACACAAATCTTGATCCAAACTCTCTCTCCCTCTTTCTTGTTTATTCTACTTTTTATATTGTAGTTGCTGAATGCAAGCCCTCTGCCCCAGACCAACTAAATCAGAATCTTAATTTTTTAATAAACTACTCAAGTGATCCATAAGCACATAAAATTTGATGAGTGTTATGTACTGTATATCTAAAATTATGATTAAAAATCAAATATTCTCACCTGGAAACTCCTATCACTCTATCTCCTTTCTTTCTCTTTTTTTGTTCAAATCTTCTCATATTAATTTCCTTAAATTCTCAATTCTTGGAAAGAACTCATAATAATGTCAGTACCAATGAATAGGCTCCTTTTAATATGGACTTTTCAGCTCTTTGTCTTTCTTTCTTCCAATCCTCTTATCTTCTTCCCCTCTTTCCATTTAGTCCCATAGTAATACCTGGAAATTGCTAATCTACCACAATATCAGTTTTGATCACCCTACTCATCACTACCATCTACTTCTTTTCAATTCCACTCCTTATGGTACTTAAATAAAATTTTGATCCTACTAGGACTGACAATCCATTTGATTCTCCTACATTTTTTCCTTTTCATTAATCTCATCACATCTGGCTTCCTGATCTGTTCCTTCTGTTTTTCTTATCTGTTCTAAATTCTAACATCCATAAATAATCTCTCTTTTGAATTTATCTTCAGTGTCCTCACACTTTATTTCACTTTGGTATACTCACCTTACAAAAGCTCATCAGTGGCTAAAGTCAAGTCTTCACCTACTCCTTTCAAGTCTTAGCTTATCTTAATTTGGCTTAAAAAAACCCCCACAAAATCATGCTAATATTCTTACCTTAAATTAAAGACCATCAACCTCTAGTAGGACCTCTTAGGGTTGCCTGGTAATTCTACTGTATTTTTCTGTCTCTTTACACGATCACTCTTCTCTTCTCCATTCAAATCTCCAAATAACATCTCTAGTTTATTTTCTCTTCCAATTACCATGTATTTTCCTATCCTCATTATCAGGTGACGACCTTGCTTTTTATACACATATATCCATATACCTACATCTGGGTGCTTTATTTCCTATTAAAAATGTAAACTGTCCTTACTGCTAGTAAATTCAACCTCTTTGTGTGAGCAATAGGTACCAATGTAAAGCCTACCTAAACACTTAGCTCTGGAAATTCTCCTCTCTCTCTTAAATGATCATTTTTTTCTCTGTGTGTTGGATTCATCAACATACAAGATAGTATAATAATTACCATTATAAATTAGACTCTTGATGCTCATATCTTTAAAGCTGTTGTCCTATTTTTTCCTCTCTTCTATAGTAACTCTGTAAAAAATTTATCTGTATTTGTCTTAAATTTTTTTCTTCATCTTTATTAAATTCATTCCAGTAAGGTTTTTGCCTTTAGCTTTCCACTAAAACTCTATTTTGTTTGTCAAAGTCAGTGATTTCCCTGTTTCTAAAAGGAATAGTCAATACTCAATCCCCATTTTGTTTGATCTATCAACATTTGATGCAATTGACCAGATATCTCTCTCTTTCTTTCTTTCTTTCTTTCTTTCTTTCTTTCTTTCTTTCTTTCTTTCTTTCTTTCTTTTTTCTTTCTTTCTTTCTTTCTTTCTTTCTTTCTTTCTTTCTTTCTTTCTTTCTTTCTTTCTTTCTTTTTTGAGATACAGTCTCACTCTGTCACCCTGGGTG
Organism: Cheirogaleus medius; assembly: GCA_008086735.1. Classification (NCBI taxonomy): domain Eukaryota; kingdom Metazoa; phylum Chordata; class Mammalia; order Primates; family Cheirogaleidae; genus Cheirogaleus; species Cheirogaleus medius. Next base: position 1,055,154 of record VBSM01002608.1, read on the forward strand.
GAGAGCAATGGTGTCATCATAGCTCAGTGCAACCTCAAACACCTGGGCTAAAGCAACCCTCCTGCCTCAACTTCCCAAGTGGCTGGAACTACACCACCATCTCTGGCTAATTTTTCTATTTTTAGTAGAGACAGGATCTCACTCTTGCTTAGGCTGGTCTCAAACTCCTGAGCTCAAACTCCTGGTCTCAAACTCTTGGAGGCTCAAGTCTTTTGGTCTTGGCCTCCAAGAGTGCTAGGATTACAGGTGTGAGCCACTATGCCTGGCTGAGATATCTCTTTCTTGAAACAATTCTTCACTAGACTTTGAATATAACACACTTTTCCTGGTTTTCTTACCTCATTGGCTGTTCCTACTCTATCTGCCTTACTGGCTCCTCATTGTTCCCCTGATTTCTACATATTGGTGTATCCCAGAGTACTTAGCCTTGTCTTTATCTTTGTGCTCTCCCTTGGGGACATCATTCTTTCCTAATTTTCTATCTCCAGCCCTGAACCATTCTCTGATCTCTAAACTCTTATATGCAACTACTTAGTTGCATATAAGAGTTTAGAGAACTCCATGTCTCCAGTTGGATGCTGAATAGGCAATTCAAACTTAATAATTCCAAAAATGAACTTCCAATCTTCCTCCGCAAACCTACTTTTACCTACAATCTTCCACATTTCATTAGATGGCAATTCTATTGGTCTAGTTGCTCAATCCAAAGACTAAGTCATCTTTGGCTCCTCCACCAATAAATCCTGTCAACACTATCATTAAAATGTATCCTAAATCTTACCACTTTTCCACTATTACCTCCTTCATCCAAGCCCCACTTCTTCTCATTTGTATTATTACAAAAGTCTTCTGGCCAATTTGCCTGCTTCTGTCCTTGTTAACTGACCTTCCAGTCCCTTCCTAATACAGCAGCCACAGAGATCCTTTAAAATCATGTTGGAACTTATCTCCTCTATATTCAAACCCTCCCCAACATATCCATCACACTCAAAATAAAAGCCAAACTCATCACAAGGGTCCTACATTGTCTACATCTTGCATCTTTTCATCTCATTTCTATTTCTCCTTCTGTTATTCATTTTAATCTAGCCACAGATGCTCCTGCCTCAGGTCCTTTGCACCTGGTATTTCTTCTGCCTAAAATATTCTTCTCTCAAGTTCCCCTAACTTTTTGGAAACCCCTATATTTCTACTCTGCCTAATTTATCTTCATTGCATTTATTACTCAGACATCTATGTCTATATCTATATACATATCTGTATCTATTGTTATTTATTTGTTTTAAGATCTGTCTCCATTGACAGAATTTAACTTTCACAAGGGCAAGGATTTGAGAAAACTTTGTTCACTGCTATGCTTGTTCAGTGCCACACACATATCTGTGCTCAATATTTATTTTCTAACTGACTGACTAAATATATGAATTTTCTATTAGCCCTGTTCTGAGGTGCTAGAATTGCCTATGGGCCAGACTTTCTGAGTTATCCCAAGATTTCTACTAATTATAGACATGTACCTTTTAAAATTTTGTAATTTATCTATTTCAATATCCTCTCCAATTTTGGAATGTTTAAAGGTCTATTTTCCTTGATTAGACATTAAGCACAATTATTTAATGGCTGCTCACTGGTGGCTGTTCTCTTTGTGTGGAGTCAGCATTGATAAGCCACAGGAAACACTGTTTTTTATTCAAATTCTAAAGCCAATTACATATTATTGTGGTGAAAAAAATCTCTGTCATTAATATCTTTATGGAGTTTTACAAGAACATAGTAAAGTGCCATGTACCCTGTGGGTGCTTAATAAATGGTTGGGTAGTGACTGACCACAGTAATTGAATCCACTTGAAATTAATTATTTTTATCTTGATCATTTTTCCTTCAGTTTGACAGCAAATCAAGCCTGTTGCAATTTGTTTGTGGTTGTTATATACAAGCATAGTGCCCCCCAGAGATCCCAAATATATGTGAATTGATGATAAAGTGAATAGTACTCTTTCTGGCATCTGTTACAGATTTTCAAAGAAGTCTCCCTAGTACATTATCATAGAATTTATTAAATCTAGAAACATTTCCAAAACATATGTTTATAGTTTTATATTTTTAACTGTTCCAAGAATGAATTCTCACTGGTGTTCCAGCCTCCTGCCTGTCTCCCCTTCAATTCATCCTTACATTGCTGTTGAGTTGCATTGCCTCATCATGGCTCCAATCAAGCCATTTTCATGCTGGAACAGTGTTGATGGTTCCCTACTGAATGTCAAGTAAAGTCCAAATGCATCAATATGTATGTGAAGTGATGAGCCCAGTAGCTACTCCATAGCTTATATTCAATATTTCCCCAACTATGTTTTGTGAAACATTTGGGTCACATGGGATGTTAATAGTTTTTCAGTGAAAAAATGATTAGAATCCAAGTAAGTTTGGGAAATGCTGAGTTAACATACAGCCAGCTTCTTGACTTCAGGACTTTTCATAGCCTTTAAAATTCTCAATGTGATTCTCTGAAAGGGAGATTATTTTGACTATGGCACTATGTTTTTTTAAGAGAACCTGCTTTATTCTATAGGAGTTTAGTCTTCCCCTGCAGCACAGTTGGGAGATGATAACTGTAACTTAACTCTTTCTTATCTTATTATCATGCAATACAAGATTATTTTCACAACCTAACTGGCTGACCCCACTCCCTGGTACTCCTCATGGCCTTTTAGTATTTTTAAAAGTACATAGAATGGTACTTTACATTTTAAGGCATCTGAAGTGCCTTAATGACAATTTTCTAGTTAACTCATACTCTCCCTCAAAAATCTGAGCAGGAGTGAGCTCCATGGAAGCCTTTCTTGAAATTCTACCATGTGTAGTAATACCTCCTATCGGAGATCTTACCACATTATATTGACATTATCTTTTCAGGTACTTAGTGCCTCCACTGTCTCCAGTACACTGAGAACAGGAAATGTGTTGTATGTATCTCCACATACCTAATGCCTAATGCAGTACCTGGAAAATAGCAGGCACTTGATAAATATTTGTTGAAATAAACTAAAGATAGCAGATGATATATATTTGAAAAGTAAAAAATGGAAACTATTTGTAAGTTATATTTCACATACACAAACATATTCTGCAGTTTAGATGGTAACACATCTCTGTGAAAACAAAGGGAATCAACATAAATTAAATCATTGCTAAAGTAAGTATTACTTTCATCCTGTGTATGGTAGGCACAATCTTTCAATGATCTATTACATTTCGATCCTTTTTGGCATGTATTGTGGATATTGCCAAAAAAGCATCAAATGTTATGACAAATCTTTTGAAATGCTTTAGAAACCATATCTATGGACCAGTGTTGCTTACAAGTTCAATAGATAGTGATTTCATTAGCTCTTTTGCATTAGTGCACTAAGATGATTTGGCAGATGGCAGTAGACAAAGAGGCAATGATGGTAGCTAAAAAAAACATACTTTTGCAGCTTCTCAGAGCTTGGCTGAAGCTGCAAAATCAGAGCATGGATGGAGACCTCAAGCAGCATCTCTTTTCTCCCTGTCACTTTATGGTGGGAAGGAGTCCGAGTATACCCAAACCAAGAGTACCCATTGTGTGTCCTATCTGAGAAAGACATCATGATCTTGTATCAGGAAACTAAAAAGTAATTCTTTTAACAGTTGTATACCTGAAAATTATTAGTTTCCCTAATGTTTTCTAAATAATCCTCTGTTTAGTAATGTAGGAGATTAAAAAATGGGTTAAATAATTTCTACCCTCAAAGAACTTAAAATATAATTTGGGAAATAGTATGAACCCTCAAATAAATAGAAGCAATGCAGCATAAGATACCTGCATTTTGAATAATACAAGAGTACATGGAAATTGCTTCCATATGGGCTTTTCAGGGAGGTCTTTATGGAAGAAGAAACACTTGAACCAGTCCATGATTCAAGTTAGTTATAGAAATTTGAAGACTGAGGAAGGAATTCAAGGTAGAAGTAGAGAGTGGAAACTGGCATAGAGATGGTGAATGATGGCCCATGTCCAGGAAGTATCCTGTAATCTAGTTCAGTTGAAGTATGTATTTTAGGTAGGGACCATAGTGGTAGATCAGACTGGAAGATGTCTTGGATTAACATTGATTAGAGTCTTAAATGTTAGATTAAGTTTATAAACACATACACATATGTTTATATATGTTTTAAAGAAAATTGGAAGCCATTAAAGGTGTAAGGGGAAGAAATTTTATCTTAAAAATGGGTACCAGAGTTTCTCTTAAGGCAAGAATTGTCTGCCATTGGATAAAATATGGTGACTTCTGCAACAGCATGGTAGAGTGAACATATGTTATACCTTACATGGCAAAGACAGAAGATGCTGAATGTGGGTGTTGGGGGAAATGGAGTAGAGTTGAAAGTTCCTAAGACATAAAATAGTGAAAAATTCTTTATAAGTTTTTAAGGAAAAAATAGTAACACTAATTTTTTAAAAGAAATATATCAATTTAATATGTTATATTAAGAATATTAGAGTAACAATTAGCATTTTTAGAAATAGATTGGTACAGTGGAATGTGATTAATTCAATAGATGCTAGAGAAATAGTAAAATGCTGGGGTAAGCAAAATGAAATATATATGAAAAATAGCAAAAATTAGAAAAATAAGTTGAAGTACATTGGTAATCACAATATATGTAATTTAAAGTCACTAAGGTAGATTGAACTTTTTGAAAAATTTTAAAAAATGCCCTTTATGAGTCAATCCATAAAAACTCAACATAGAAATGTTTCAAATAAAGATATTTTGAATTAAAGCAGTTCTGCATTGTTTTTGGTCTCAGAACACTTTACACTCTTAAAAATTATTGAGGACCCAAAAGAATTATTTTTCTTTATATGGTTTGCATTCATTGGTATTAATCTTATTACAATCAAAACAGAGAAATTAAGAGAAATATTTATTAGTGTCTCTAAAAATAAAATAAACTCGTTAACCTTTTTGAAAATAACAGTTTTCAAAACAAAAATAAATTAGTGTGAAGAATTACATTGATTTACATTATTGCAAATCTTTAATGTCTTGGTTAATAGAGGTTGGCTAGATTTCTTAAATCAGTGTCTACATTCAATCTGTTGCCATTTCATGTCATATAATCTCTGGAAAACTCCACTATCCTTCATGAGATATAGAGAGTGAAAAAACCAAAAGACATCTTAGTAATTTTAGGAAAATAGTTTTGAGTTTGCAGAACCTGTGAAAGGATCTCAATGACCCCCAAGGATTCCTGAACCACACTTTGAGGGCTGCTACTTTTAAGAAAACTGGAGGACAATATTATCAGGCAAAATCAATTTAATGTGAGAAACATTAAAAGAATGGGGGAGAATTTTTGTGCAAAAAGAAGCAATCCACCAAGATGACATAATTATTATACATCTTCATGGACTTAACATCAGAATCTTAAAATATATCAAGTAAAATTTGATAAAATTACAGAGAATTACTTAGAACTTCATATCATTCCAGGAGATTATAATCTCACATAATCAGCAGATAAGAAATAATTATTAACATAAATGGTTTAGGAATACAATTGGGGAGTTGGAGCTATTAGTAATAGGTACACATAGACATTTTCAGGGCCCAAACAGAGCACACATCTAACCAATGTAAATATTAAAATAACATTTATGTTTATGTATTTGAAAACCTAGATAAAATTGACAATTTTCTAGAAATATATAAATTACCAAAATTGATCAACGTATTTACAAACGTTGATAACATATTAGTCAATAAAGAGAACCTCACTAAATTCAAAATATTAGCCTTTTGTAGATCACATTTTCTGAGCATGGTGCTTTGAAATGAAATACCAGCAACTATAAGATAGTGAAAAAAATCTCCAAGTATTTGAAACTTTAAAAATAGACTTCTCAATAACACATGGTTTAAATAGAAAATCATAGGAAAAATTATGTGATCTTCACACCACTTTAGGGTAAAGTTATTACCTTAGATTTATTTCTTTTAAGACAGGAAATGCTGATGGTAAGTAAGCTGATCAATCAAGAAGTTTGATGAGATTGAAAAGAAATATAAGTAAATAGAAGAAAATAAAGGATAAAAATTAAAAATTTATAAATTTGAAAACTAACAAATGAAAAAGCAAGTGTGAACAAAACCAAAAACCTTTTTACTTTTTTCATAAATAATAAGAATTAAAACTCTAGAAAGATTCCAAAAGGGAAAAAGAGAATGGACACAAATAATATCAGAAACAAAAATAGGCAAGATGGCATATACATTTTTTAAAAAGAAAATGTTATAAACAATTTTATTTTTATACATGTAAAAAATTAGATCAAATTGACATTTTTCAGAAACTTGCAAATTACCAAAATTGATAAATATGTTTTTACAAAAACTTGAATGGACAAAACAATACATAAGAATAGAATCAGTAGCCAAAATTTTCTCCACAAAAGTGCTCCCAAACCCAAATGTTCTTATAGGTTTTAGTAAGTTTAAGGAATAGAATTTCTTTTTTTTCCCCCAAACATTATTTTATTTATTTTTTTAATATTCATAGTTTATTTTATTTAAGTGCTTCCATTGCTTTTAAATGAATGTTTAATTTTTTTCTTTCTTTCTTTTTTTGTGCATATTTTTTTTATTTCAGGACATTACGAAGGTACAAATGTTTAGGTTACATGTATTACCTTTGCCCTGCCTGAGTCAGAGTTACAAGCTTGTCCATCCCCCAGATGGTGTGCACTACACCCATTAGGTGTATGAATTTACCCATCCCTTCCTCCCTACCCCCACCTGGCAGACACTCAATGAATGTTACTTCCACATGTGCACATAGTGTTGATCAGTTAGTGCCAATTTAATGGGAAGTACATGCAGTGCTTGTTTTTCCATTCTTGTGATACTTCACTTTGAAGAATATGCTCCAGCTTCATCCAGGATAATTCAAGAGGTATTAGTTCACTATTGTTTTTTATGGCTGAGTAGTACACTATGGTATACATATATCACATTTTATTAATCCGCTCATGTATTGAGGGGCACTTGGTTGTTGTCACATCTTTGCAATTGTAAATTGGGCTGCTATAAACATTCGAGTGCAGATGTCTTTTTTATAGAATGTCTTTTTTTCCTTTGAGTAAATACCTAGTAGTGGGATTGATGGATCAAACGGTAGTTCTACTTTTAGGTCTTTGAGGCATCTCTATATTACTTTTCACAGAGGTTGTACTAGTATGCAGTCCCACCAGCAGTGTATGAGTGTTCCTATCTCTCTGCACCTGTGCCAACATTTGTTGGTTTGGGACTTTTTGATAACAGCCATTCTCACTGGAGTTAAGTGATATCTCATCGTGGTTTTGATTTGCATTTCTCTGATGATTAGAGATGTTAAGCAATTTTCCATGTTTGTTGGACATTAGTTTGTCTTCTTTTGAAAAGTTTCTGTTCATGTCCTTTGCCCACTTTTTAATGGGGTTGTTTTATTTTTCTTGTTAATTTTCCTGAGTTCTATACAGATTCTAGTTACAGCCGTTTATCAGATGTGTAGCATTCAAATATTTTCTCCCATTCTGTAGGTTATCTATTTGCTCTAGCGATAGTTTCCTTGGCTGTGCAGAAGCCTTTTAATTTCTTTATGACATGAAATTTGTTTTCTTGGTTAGAAAAGAAAAGAGAGCTACAAAAGTTAATTTAGCAGGACACTATGACCCTGATGTCTGAATTAGTCAAACAAAACTATTAACTAATTTTATTTAACAAAAATCTTAAAGTATTAAATTAAATCCAACATACACATACAAACAGACTCATATAAATACATGTACACAGACAACATTAGCTAACAGACTATACTCTAGAAATACATGGATAATTCATTATTATAAAAATATCTATCAATAAAATTTACCACATTAAATGATCATATCATTAGATACACAACTAATATTACTGACAACAGTTCAATAATATAAGGAGAAAAGGAGGTACAGAATGTAAAAGAAATAGACAAAGTTGAGACCATTTTTAGAAAATATTATCTGTATACAAAATCAAAGATTATTAATAAATGAAACTTCAGAAACTATAAGAGAATTCAGAGAAGTGACCATCTGCAAAATCAACATAAAAAATAAAAGTAATAGCACTTTGCATACATTACTAGTCTCAATGATTTTTTTTTCCTTCCTAGATAACACAGAGAACTGTATTTCCCCAGCTTCCTTATGTGACAGAGTCATGTGACTAGATCTTGCAGGTGTTATTTCCCAAGAAATGTATTCCAGAAGTAGGACTTGTTTTATTTTTGAATGACAACGGCCACATTGTGCTCAATTATCCTCATTGTATCTCCAGGTAATATTGGATTGCATTTAATTTATAGATTAGGTTGGGGAAAACTGATGTCTTAACATTATTGAGTCTTCTTACCCATGAACAGAAAATCTCTCAATTTATTTAGCTCTTCTTTACTATTTTCATTAGAATTTTGTAGTTCCTCTCATTTAGCTCTTGTACATATTTTGTTAATTTATACCTAAGTATTTCATTTTTGCAGGTGCTAATGTACATGGTATTGTGCTTTTAATTTCAAATTTCACATGTTCATTGCTTTTATATGGAAAAGCATTTGGCTTTTGTATATTACCCTTGTATCCTACAACCTTGCTATAGAATTGCTTATTATTACCAGGATTATTTTTGGTGATTCTTTAAGGTTTTCTACATACATAATCATGTCAGAATTGAACAAAGACAATTTTATTTATTTATTCCCAATTTGTATATTTTTTATTTCCTTTTCTTGACTAATTGTATTAGCTAGAACTTCCAGTAAGATGTGAAAAAGCAGTGGTGAGAGAGAGCATCCTTGACTTGTTCCTGATGTTAGTGGGAAAACTTCAAGTTTTTCATCATTAAATATGATATTAGCTGTAGATTTTTTTCTGGTGGATATTCTTTATCAAGTTGAGGAAGTTCTCCTCTATTCCTAGTTTACTAAGAATTTTGATCATGAATGGTGTTGGATTTTGTCAAATGACTTTTCTATATCTATTGATATTATCATGTGATTTTTCTTCTTTAGCTTGTTGATGTGATGGATTAATTAATTTCAAATGTTGAGCTAGCCTTGCATACCTGGGATAAATCCCGCTTGTTCTGGTGTGTACTTTTTTATATGTGATTGGATTCATTTGCTGAGATTTTGTTGAAGACTTTTATATATATGTTTATGAGAGATATTTATCTGTAGTTTTCTCTTCTTGTAATGTTTGTACCTGGTATTGGCATTAGGGTAATGCTGGCCTCATAAAATGAGTTAGAAAGTATTCCATCTGCTTTGATCATCTGAAAAAATTGTAGAGCATTGGTATAATTTCTTCTTTAATTGTTTGATAGAATTATCCAGTAAACCTACTTGGGCCTGGTAGATTGTCTGTTTCTTCTTGTGTGAGTTTCGGCAAAGGTGTCTTGTGAAGAATTGATCCATTTAATCAAGATTATCAAACTTGTGGGCCAAGAATTGTTCAAAGTATTCCTTTACTAGAGTCTTCTAATGTCCTTAGGTTCTGTAGTGATGCCCCTTCTTTCATTTTTGATATTGGTAATTTGTTTCCTCTTTTTTTTCTTAGTTAGCCTCTGTAGGAGTTTATCAATTTTATTGATCTTTTATAAGAACTACCTTTTGCTTTTATTGATTCTCAATTGATTCTCAATTGATCTCTTGTTTTCAATTTCATTTATTTCTGTTCTAATTATTATTATTTATTTTTCCTGCTTATGTTAGATTTAATTTGCTATTCTTTTAATAGTTTTCTAAGATAGATGATTGATTTTTAGATCATACTTAGATGATTGATTTTTAGATCTTTCTTCTTTTCTTTTCTAATATATTCTTTCAACAGTATAATTTTTCTTCTAAGCACTGCATTCACTACATCCTACAAATTTTGATTAGTTATTCTTTCATTTTCATTATTTTAAAATATTTTTAAATTCTCTTCAGATTTCTTCTTTGACTCATGTGCTAATCAAAATTATGTTGTTTAATCTCTAAGCACTTAGAGATTTTCCAGCTATCTTTCTGTTATTGATTTCTGTTTAATTTCATTGTGGTCTAAGAGCAGATATTTTATAATTTCCATTCTTTTAAATTTGTTAAAGTGTGTTTGAATGGCCCAAAATGTGGTCTATCTTGCTGAATATTTCATGTGAGCCTGAGAAGAATATGAATTCTGCTGTTGTTGGATAAAGTAATCTTAGATGTCTATATCCAGTTGATTTAAGGTGCCATTGAGTTAAAATATGTCCTTACCAATTTCTTACAAATATGTCCTCTGGATATACCTTTTTCTTATTGAGGGGTGGTGAAGTTTCTAATTAAGATAGTGGATTAATCTTTCTCTTTGCAATTCTATCAGTTTTTGCCTCAAACATTTTGAAACTTTGTTGTTAGGTATGTACGTGTTAACGATTGTTATCTCTTAGAGAAGTGACCACTTTATCACTGTGTAAAGTTCTTCTTTATCCATGATAACTCTCTTTGCTTTGATATCTGCTCTGTCTGAAATTAATATAGCTACTCCTTCTTTCTTTTGATTAATGTTAGCATGATATATTTTCTCTATCCTTTTAATTTATATGTGTCTATATTTAAAGTTGGTTTCTTTAGAGAAGATATAGTTGGGTCCTGTTTTTTGATCTACTCTGACAATTTCTATATTTTAGTTTGGTGCATTTAAATCATTGTTGTTTAAAGTAATTATTGATATAGTTGCATCAATATCTACCTTATTTGTTACCATTTTCCCTTTGTTCTGATTTTTGTTTTCCACCATTTTCTACCTTTTTTTCTTTTTAATTGAGACTTTTTTATTTCACTTTTTCTCCTTTTTTTTTTTTAGCATATCAGTTATACTTCTTTTCTTACTTTTTTTTGGTGGTCGTGTCAGAGTTTGCAATACACATTTACAACTAATCTAAGTCCACTTTTGAATAACACTATGTCACCTCACAAGTTGTGTGAGTACCCTGAACTAACAAAATAATTCTAATTCTACCATCCTATCCCTTGTATCATTACTATTATACATTTCACTCATATATGTTTATGAACATATATATAAAATAGCATGCATAAATGAATACATTGTTCCTGTTACTTTAGACAACTATTGTATATTAGGATGAACTAAGTAAAAAAAGAAATTATTTTATCCTTACTTATTCTTAAGTTTCTGACCTTAATCATTTTCCTTCACTCTAAATAACTTCTTTGAACATTTCTTGCAAGCCAGGTCTACTGGGCAGATATTTTGGTCTGAGAAAGTCTTTATTTCTCTTTCACTGTTAAGGATAATTTCACACAGTACAGAATTCTTGGGTGGTATCTTAATTCTCTCAACACTTTAAATATTTTACTCCACTCTCTTCTTGCTTTCATGGTTTCTGAGGTGATGGCAGATGTCATTTTCATTTTTGTCCCTCGGTAAGTAAAGTATTTTTGTTCTCTTTTTTCTTTCAGAATTTTTTATTTATCTTTGATTTTCTATAATTTGACTATTTTATGCTTAGGTGTAGTTTGTTTATTTGTTTGTTTGCTTGTTTGTTTTTGGAATGTCCCATTTGGTGTTTTCTGTGTTTCTTGGATTTGTGGTTTAATATCTAATATTAACTTAGAGAAATTCTCAGTCATTATTGTTTCAAATATTTCCTCTGTGCTTTTCTTTCTTCTTCCAGTATTACCATTACATGTATTTATGCCTTTTGTAGTTGTCCCACAATCCTCAAATATTCTTTCCTGTTTCTTTTTCAGACTTTGTTCTCTTTACTTTTCAGTTTGGGAGGTTTTTATCAATATTTTCTCAAGCTGAGATTCTTTATTCAACTGTGTGTAGTCTACTAATAAGCCCATGAAAGGCAGTCTTCATTTCTGTTACAATTTTTTAAATCTCTAGCATTTCTTTTTGGTTCTTCCTTAGGATTTCCATCTCTCTGCCTACATTGACCATCTGTTCTTGCATGCTGTCTACTTTATCCACTAGAGCCCTTAGCAAATTAATCATAATATTTTTAAATTCCTGATCTGATAACTCCAATATCCCTGCCATTTCTGGTTCTGATGCTTGCTCTGTCTTCAAATTGTGTTTTTTCCTATTGATATACCTTGTAATTTTGTCTTGGTAGCCATACATGACTACAATACCAACTATAAGGTCTGAGAAACTGCTGTAAATAGACCTTTAGTAATGTGGTGAGGAGGTGTGTGGAGAGCAGAAATGTCCTGTATAGTCTTATGATTAGGTCTTAGTCTTTTAGTGTTTTCAATGGGCCTATGCCTCTGAACTGTGAACTTCACAAGTATTTCTAAGTTTTTTTCTCCCATCTTAGGTGGGGCAGGTTGGCAAGAGAGGGCTGGAGTTCAGTATTTTCCTTCCCTTAGGTCATTTAGGCTTTGATAAAATCCCAGCAGATTTGGCTCTAGCAAAATAGTTTCTCTTGAGGTCAGGCCTTGTTAAGAAGAACTGATTACTCCAGTGTATTCCAAAATTATTCCTTTTACCCTTCTCTTACTGGACACATGAGGGGATTTTTCTCTAGTATTTACTGTGGGAACCTGGTGGAGCTCCTGGAGGTAAATCTCACAATACTGTGACAGCCTCTGTATGATTGAGTCCCTGGAGTTTTTAATTCTCACAGTAATCTATGCTGAGCTTCTAGCAATTTGTCAATTATAGTTCAGGTTTTCCTGCCTTGGCACTGGTTTCCATAGCAGTTTCTGCTCATGAGTCTCTGCTCAGATAAGCCAAGACTCCTGTATTTATTTATCTGTCTATCTAATCTTGGAGGTAGTGGTTTGCCCTGTGTCCTCACCTCTCCTACAGATTCAAGAAGAGTTATTGTTTCTCAGCCTGTTCAGCTTTTTACTTGTTGGACAAAGTGGTGACTTACTTCCAAGCTCCTTAAATATGGAACTGGAAACTGGAAGTCCCCATGAGTATTACTTTAAGCTGCTATGTTTATGATAATTTGTTACAGCAGCAATAGGAAACTAATGTGGCCAGCATGACATCACTTAGAGGCAGTGTGAGAAAAGTTCATAAGTCAATGTGATGTCACTTCAGGAGAGATTATAATGAACCTTTCTTTGCTGAATAAAATTACTAGTGAGCATATAGTTAACTTGATAAATATCATTAGACTAAGTACATGAGTATAGCACAATTTTGCATGAAAATTTGAAACCCAGATACAAAAAGAAAATTTGGAGAAGAGGTTTTTGGTAGGTGTGTGTATATAAAAAAATCTATTAGCTTTATAGGATCACTCTAAAGTACCTGTACTGCTAAATACCATTAATGTATTTAATATGATTCTTTTTTTAAAATTTGAATTTATTCACAGTTTTTTGAAACTTATCTATTGCATATTATTATCCAGTTTGTAGAACATCTAGTTCCAACATTTTTTGTTATTTTTCAAATCAATTGACTTTTGAAAATTAGTCGCTTATTAGCATTGATCCCAGAAAATAAATTATAAAAGAAGAAAAGAACAAATGCACTAACTTTACTGATTTGCTAAGTGTTGCAGCACTATACCTGCAATTATTGGTTGATATAAAGTTCAAATATCCATGCTTTTATTTTTATCTAAAGGAGAATATTTGCTTTGCCTACATTTTAAAGGTGTATGAACTATTTCTGAATTGTCTGATTAAAAACCCTACATGAATCTCTTTTGACAAATATGCAATAAAGGAAGGTTTATTTACCATATGGTTTAGTGACTATTTCAGGTCAGTAGTTCAATCAACTTTGCCAAAGCAAATGCTTGTGTCACTAATAATTATGTATGTGGACTATATCAATTGTGCTGGACTACCCCAGGGAGTAATTGACATAGTCGTTTGTTGGCCTGTGGGGTAACCTGTACTTCTGACTTTTTTCCATTTCCTGTACCTCCAAAGGAAATATGACCTGACATACTGTACTTGGAAACACTGTCTACTGACTATGTATGACCTTGTATAATGTGAGTTTGCTGGGTCTGTTCTGAAGAGGTGGCCTGACTCTGAGCAGATCTCCTTGACTTAAAAAAAGGCAGCTAATTAGACATTAAGACAAGTCCCATTCTTTTGAGGCTGAAAGTTTTCCATTTTGTTTTGTTCACATACAAATGGTCTGAAGGAGTTAATAATTTTAAAAAAAGAATGTCTCATTGAAAAATAATAAATGTTTTGTTTTTATTTGGGTAACTAGTAGCAGAATAAATTTAAATTCTATTTTTCTAGTACATACCCAAATTTTAGAGTAATTTACTCTATCTAGGACAGCTATCTTGACATCAGTTATTTTCTTGGTAAGTTCATATTTTCTATAATTTGAATTAAAATGAAAATTAATTATTGATTAAATTTAAATGTATGGCTTTGTTTCACTTTGCATACTCAATCATTACTTAGAAAAATCAGCTAAAATTCTCTGCCTAAAGGCATGGGAGAGATTTTTAGCAACTATATTATAAAGCAGATAGTCAACAACTAATTTTTTAATGTTAATAATGCCTTGTATTTCCTTATGTTTTTCTTCAGAGGAACTTAACAGATATTAGAGGAAGTGTCTTATTAATGTATCCCTATTAGAGTTATAAAGGAAGAGGATCATTTACCTCATTCTAAAACTAGAAAAACTTAGATAATGGGAAGTTTCTGTTATATAAAATATTTATTAGATGCTTTTTTGGCCTACTTGTAGGAGAGAAATTCTTCATCTAATAGTAGACTTTAGCCTGTTTCTGCATGAGATGACATGATGAAATCTGATCAAAGATTCCCATTTGACCAGTCAGCCTGCCCTTCCTCTACAGCTCTCTGTTTACTTCCAATTTAAACTGGTATCAAGCTCTCCCCAGCTGATGACCCGGATATTTCTGCACTTAATCTTCTTGACTGAAATGGAAGAAGACAAAATTTCTATTCTGTCCTTCTTAGCCTGTTTCCTTGATCAGTCATGAGCCCTGGTTCTAATTATCATGGAGGTTCTCCATCTTTACGCATACCAGAGATTCAGTGTCTGGACAGACAAACATAGGGAGGCCCCTTTTTTATTTGATGTTTTTCAACTTTTTATAAAAGTTTTATTGGTGTCACTTTTTCCTCATTTCCTTTGGAGAAATAGAAGCTGAATGCCAAACCCATGGACTTCTATGACCTACCATGGACTGGAGCTAAAATAAGAGTCAGTTGGAGAGGTTGTGTTCTTGAAGTATCTGTGACAAAAATTAGACTGTGAGAAATTCAAATCAAACCCACAATGAGATATCACCTAACCCCAGTGAGATTGGCCTATATCAAAAAATCCCAAAACAACAAATGCTGGCGAGGATGTGGAGAGACAGGAACACTCTTACACTGCTGATGGGACTGCAAATTAGTGCAACCTTTGTGGAAAAGAATTTGGAGATACCTCAAAGAGCTAAAAATAGAAATACCTTTCGATCCAGCAATAGCTTTATTAGGCATCTACCCAAAAGAGCATAAGACATTCTATTATAAAGACATCTGTACCCGAATGTTTATGGCAGCATGATTCACTATTGCAAGGATGTGGAAACAACCCAAGTGCCCGTCAATTCATGACTGGATTATTAAAATTTGGTATATGTTTACAATGAAATATTACTCAATTCTAAGAAACGACAGTGAGCTAGCACTGCTTATATTATCCTGGTTTAAGCTTAAGCCCATTATCCAAAGTGAGATGACACAAGATCAGAAAAATGGGTTCCACATGTACTCGCCATCAAATTGGTACTGACTGATTAACACTATGGTGCTCAAATGGTGGTGGCGTTCACCAGGGATTTGGCGGGGGGGTAGACCAACATCTGAGGGAAGTGGTGAGCATTGTGGAGGGGAAGGGCATAACTCTAACCCTTGCTAGGAAGAGGCAAAGATATAAAATGCAACCAAAATGTTCATACTTTCATATTATCTTGAAATAAAATAAAAATGTAAAAAAAACAAACAAACCTCTGTTTCTACAAAAAATAGAAAAATTAGCTTGGCATGGTGTCATAAGCTTTCAGTCCCAGCTACTGGGGAGGCTGAGGCAAGAAGACTGCTTTGAGCCCGGGAGTTTGAGGTTGCAGTGAGCTATGTTGACATCACTGCACTCTAGCCTGGACAAACGAGAGAGACCCTGTCTCAAAAAGAAATCTTTTATTAACTTAGGAAGTTATGTTTTATTTTCCTACTGCTACAACTTCAAAAACTCTAGCCACTGAGTGTGTCCACATGACTAAATTAAATAATGTATGTGAAAGGTACAGAGATCTATTTATAATAAGCACTGAGCAAGCATTAAGTTTTATTATTATTATGTACTATGATATTATTACATAACTATTAAGGGGAAGGATGAAAGAAAGTATGTAGCACCTACTATGTATCATGATTAAGTATCATGTTGTGTATCATTTTTTAAATGTTTTATTCAAATTAAGGAGATTGATTGTTAGTACCAGTCTACTAAGAATATTTATTTTTTCAAAAATCCTAAGCAGAAGTTTTTCAACTGCTTTGCCTAATCTACAGAATTGAGCATGATTTTCCTTTTTATTCATTTAATATGATATAACATGGTGGTGTGATACTAAAACTCTCTTGGGTAATATAAAAGAATACAAATGCCTTTTCTTAATGACATATATTTATTTATAAGTTATGAAATGATAACATAGTTTGCATTCTTTAATCCAGTCAGAATAAGTAAAATGCGGTGGTCATACTGATTTGGCCAAGTAAGACCATATCTGTACTTGTAAGTCCATGTAGTTCTTTTTTACACCTGTCTGTCTATGTGAATTTTAGAATTTTCTCAAATGATCACTAATAAAGATGAATATCAAAACTCTTAAAAAATGATTATAAAGAGGCACAGCCAAAATACAAACTGCTGATGGATTAGGTCCAAGCAGCAGGTATCTTAGACTATGGAAATTTGCCGTAGAACATTAAGATACTACACAAGTTACCAAAGAAAGTAGGGGCTGCTGTAGTCCATAACAAAAGAGTCGTACTGTTAGCTACTCAAGCTCACACATGGAATCCAGGAGAAAGGTTACTCTTTCCTTCTTTTCATGTTCAAGTGACATAGTCCACCTGATACAGAGACTCCCACATGGCACAGGTTAATTAGAGATTTCTATGAACCATATATCTTGTTCCTGAGCTACACTGGGGCCTGAGGCTTAGCTTTATTCTCTTCTACATGCTACAAATTGCTAGCTTTCTTTGGTAAGAAGCTTTGCTTTTTCTGAAGCTTCTCCCCTTTGGCAAGCTCCTTATAGTTCCTATCATTCATCCTCTTTTCATTGAGCCTCCAGTGTATGCATTCTCTGCTCTGTAGAAAGGTGACTGCTGGAGTGAGGCAGCAGGAGGTGGGGGGAGGTGAGTTTAAGAGGTTTGGATTCTAAAGGAAGAAGAGGGGAAGAAGTCTTTCGGGTGGTCTAAGTTCAGGAAAGAGTAGCTAACAGCAACCTGACTTTTAACCTGAAAAAATTAACATCACATTCAACCTTATTATTAAAAAAAGTCTGTGTAGCATCTTTCCTGGATTTAAGTTAAATAACAAGAAAGGTTAGGATGGAATTTGGGGCAGCAGAAGTATAGGACAGTAAGAGAGAAAAGGTAGATAATGCCATCACATTTGCAGGTGGAGTGCACAAATTCACATTGCTTGTACTACATATTAATGCATATATTTTGAAAGAGGCCATATATTTGTAGGCATACTCTCTACATTTTAAATTAAGAGCCAAGTGATACACTAGTCTGAGTAAAAACAAAAGTAGAGCTGAGACCTCTATATTAGTCTGCTAGGGCTACCATAACAAAATATTGCAGACTGGATAGCTGAAAAGACAGAAATTTGTTTTCTCACCATTCTGAAGCATGGAGGTCCAAGATCACACCGTCGGCAGAATTCCTGTCTCCTGAGGCCTTTCTCCTTGACTTGCAGATGGCTGCCTTCTTGCTGTGTCCTCACATGGCCTTTTCTCTTCGTATGTGTATCTCTAATGTCTGTCTCTTGTCATAAGGACACCAGTCATATGAAATTACAGCCCCCACCTTTACAACCTCATTTAACCTTGATTATTTCCATAAAGCCCTATCTCCAAATATAGTCATATTAGGGATTAGGGCTTCAACACATGAATTTTGCGGGGGGGACACAATTCAATCTATAACAACCTCCCTCACTCTCTCGCTCTACATTGTCATATTACCTGTTTCTGTGACTCTCAGACTCTGGTTCACACCTGTGCCTTGTTTCCTGAATCTTATCATCTAATATCTGTAAAAAGAATCTTCTGGTTCTTACTGGTGACAATAATAACTACAACTGGACACAAACTCTGCAAAGTCTTTTGGCTAATCTGAAAGAGAATTCTAAGCATTTGATCAGAGCTGATTTTGACCACATTGTGACAATAGAATATTTTGTTCATGAAATTTGCCTCTAAAGTGACCAATTACAACTTGGTCCATTCAAACGTAATACATTTCAACAGTCAAAAGAGATTTTTTTAAATCAGGATTTCTTCTGACTTCTGTAGGAAAGCATTATAGAGGAGAGCTTGTATGTGACATTTCAGGCTGAAGTGACTGTTAACAAGAATATTTTCTTGTAGAAAATATCATCATAGTACCATCGCATCTTAACACTAAGAACATAACTTTCAGAGATTATAAAAATCTATCTGGATGTAATCAAGTAGGTTAAGGTGGAAATCAGTATAAAGCCACATTTTATCCTTTTGGATGTGCTGAAAGCTGAGATTTGTGCCAGGTCACTGTAAAGATGAGTAAGCTGATTGGTTCAAATCATAGCCCTTTCTTCTGCTTTTTTAGCATTGCCTCAAATAGATAAAGCCTAAAAGTTCGTATGATAATAAGTATGCAATGGCATTTTCCATTTGTAAATGGTAAAATATTAATAGATATGGCTATGTAAAGAGAGGTAAAGATCCAGGTTGATGTTAAAGGTTTATAATGAAGTATGTGAGCTGAATTTAGCAATAAATTGAAAGAATGGAAGAAATAGAATTCAGAACCATTCTCCTTTTTAAACTATACTATAGGAATGGGAAAATAAATATGAATTTTTTTAGGGGCTATTGTGAAAGTTACCCATCATGATGTTCATTGCTTAACATTTTTATCGCTGGGTTGTGAATCACAGGGGACGCTTGACTGCTTCATATATGGCTAAATTTGTATGAATGTATTATGTTTTATTAATTTACTAATTGCTATAATTTCATTACCCATGTTAATAAGCATGTAATGAACTATGCAAGCTTTATCACTCTCATTTTAGGAGAGGAGAGAAGTGGGGAAGATATGTATTAGTGACAGTTCAAATTCTGCAGTATATCTGTCTTTTTTGGAAATCTCCCACATCCTCCCTAAGATTCTGAACTAGATTTAAAAGTGAGTGAAATAAAATCCACATTCAGTCCTTGAACTCAGAGGTGACAGTCAAAACATTTAGCTCCCAGGAAGGCAGGGGAAGCATTCCCTCAAGATGGGGCACTGAAGAGCTAGACTGGATAGTAGCCATAAGCAACCCTTGTGGCCAAGCTGAGGCTTACTGGCTGAACACCAGCCTAGCCTGGGGCACCTCTCATTTTGTTCCACTATTCTATTCTATTCCAAACAAATGAAAAAGAAATTAAGGTCAGATTCTGCCTTTAGATGCCTTTTGATAGAAGTCAGGGTCAGGGGAAAACTTTTGTTGATTTCAGTAAAAATTGCCTTTGTCTTCACATAACAGAGGGTAGAATTTGGCACCAAGAGGCCTGACTCCCTATTTATGCACTATCGGCGGCTGTCTGCTACCAATCTTGATGAATATTTGACGTAGCAATATTCATAAACAAGGCATCCTTCCAACATGCAAAATGCTCCTTGTTTCACAAATTCCAAAAATAAATTAAATAAGAAAACTTAAAAGAGATTAAAGTTCTGGATAGCAAAGCAGTTTATATTAGAAGCAGAGGATATTATAAAATTCTGTGCCAGATCCTAATAATAGGAAAACACACACACACACACACACACAAGCAAAATGATCTGTCTCTTCCTTTCTTAGGTTCTGTGTATCACATGCATTCTCATATTTGAATAAGAAAGATATTAATATATATCCAAATGTTTAATAAACAGATAAAAATATCTTAAAACTTCTGTAATTAGGATATAGTCATTATATATATCCATTTCCATATCCATATACCATCCACATCCATATTCATATACACATCTATATTTGCAATTACAATCACCTATGTCTAAATCTATGTCTATATATCTACATTTATCTCTATATTTGAAAAGAGAGTTTGTTGATACAGCTCTTGGTGACTGTTTTATGGGACATGGAGATGGATTTGTGAAACATTATCCCTAAGCTCCCTTATGAGACTGAGTACAGACCCTGTCTCACAACCCAGGAGTATAGCCCCTGGCCCACTGAAAGATCGACTCATTGTCCCTTCTTTTTCTAACCCAAAGAAACACCTAGAGAGGGATAAAATAGTGAGGTGCAGTAGCTACTCGTGCCTCTACACCACTCACCTGCTCCAGCCATGCTGGCCTCCTTGTGTTCCTGGAACAGTCCATGCATACTCCTACCTGGGGCCTTTGCCTCTGGTATTCCCTTTGTCCTGAAAAGCTTTTGTTCTGCAAGGCTGCTCCCTTCTCTCTCTTACGTATTTACTTAAACGGCCAACTTCTTAGAGAAGACTTTCTGGGTGACCTTATCAAAATGTGCATAGCACTTCTTATTCCTCTTTCCTGCTCTTAGAAATTATAACTAACATCCAATGCATTTGACTTATTTAATATGTTTTCTACTTACTCACCAGAGAATAATACCATAATATTTTGACCACTGATGGATCCTCTATGCCTGGACTGGTTCCTACCATATCGTAAGTGATCAATAGGGAATCAAAGAATCCTTTTCCCCCCTCTCTGATTCTCTATTCTTATAAAGTATTCCCTGCTAAGCTATTAGAGTAACAGCACAATCATAATGTATTTATTTCACATTTTGGTGATTTGTTCATCATTTTTTTCACATTAATTTTGATTTTTAAAAATATTGTATCAAAATATTATCTATATCGATTACTGAGATTCTGGGTGCCCACCTTAAATTCTGTGCCCCATTTGTCTCATTCCTCTCATCATAGACCTAGCCCTTGATGAAAAAAGGATTCCTTGGTAAAACATTGGGTTATGAACCAGTCTTCTTAATGAAGTTCACCTCAGCTCCTTCAAAATATTAATCTGCATTCTGATTTCCAAAGAGAGGGAGAGAGGATGCACTATTTCTCAAACTTATTTGAACTTGGAAGCCTCCACCATGGGGCATTTTGTGAAACTGGGAATGTATACATGCAGGAATAACTGAGGTGAGCCTCCACAAGCCTGGAACTGGTTCCTACTTCACCTCAATTCTTTACATATTATGAGTATAGCTCCAAATCCTCCCAGACTCCTCCAATCCAGAAATTATTTTGATAGCCACAGGGGATGGAGTCCCTTGTACTCAAATGTAAACAAAGTTATAACATACATTTGAAAAACAATTCAAGTTTACAAGAGAGCAATAATAACCAAAGGTTAAAATATACATTTGAAAAGAGATTAGATATACATTGGAAATCAAGAGGAATCAAAGTAAACAATGTAATGTATACATCTAAAAAAATATTCAGATATACATCTGAAGCAAAAAAGAATTGCAGGTTGTGTTCAAAAGGAAAAAAAGAGGTTTACACTGAGGTTTATTGGTTGTGGTTTTAACTTTTAGAATACTTGGCACAAAGTTCTCTTGATTATGGAGGGGCTGATTTCTCCCGTTATCATCGCCTTGGGTGGATGGACAAACCATTAGGCTAGGGTAATTCCGTGCAAGACACTTGAGGGAGGGGTCAAGGTGATAGATTGGAAAGCAGGCCTTCCCTCCACCAATCCAGAAACTACAATTATAAGCAAGGGGAAGACTTACAGATTCTGTAATTAGTATCACTCCTGCTTTCCCTGGCCATACTAGTAGTCCTGAGGTTATTTGTTCCGCATTTTCCCAGTTCTTAGAGACTTCATTTTGGTAGTGACAGGGCAGTGACACGTCAGGCACTCAGGATTATCTGAGTGATCTCATTCTTTTCAAAACAATGAACGGAGAAAGCAAGGAGAGAGCAACTTTTAATGGAACGATCTTTTAAAATTTTACTTATGAGGATTTTTTAACTAGGAAGATCTGTAGGTTTAATATTACTAGAGTTCAGCTAGAGAGAGAAGGTATGTGGCCAGATAACAGATTAGACATAGTGCTCTTATTCCACTAAATATGATGAAACCAAAAAATGTTTTTAAAAAAGTTATATCTGTGATGAAGCTGACCATCATTGTAGAAGAGATTTTTTCCTCAAGAAAAAAAAAAATCTGTATCTTCCTAAGTTTGCCATTTGAAGATGATGGATGGTAATGAGAGTGTAGAGTTAGATGGAAGGAGAGCTCTTTAGCTGACCAAGAAAATTAGCATGATTCTACACATACCTGGAGAAGACAATCTGACTATCAGAATAGACCAGAAAAAGAGAAATGAAAGAAGTAAAACCTCTCAAGTTACATGAAATGTACAGAGCATCATGAGGTAATTTAAAAACAAGGACTCAAGAGAGCATGATATGACCAGGTAAAGTACACAATTTAAAACAAATGGAAGAGAAATTAACTGTTAAAATCTCCACTGGAAGGGGGCAGCTGCTGGTCAAGTGAGAGGTGGGAAACATATTTGGCAATTGAAGGGAAAAGGAAATGAAAATGGAGAAAGGAAAGTACAGGGAGATGAAATTCAAATTCACACGGCAGCCTGCCCATGTTTTATTGGGTAAAATTTTAAAGCTGGGAAACTGGCTGTCACATTGCCAAGTCAGAAAATCATTTATGTGCCTTATAGAATCCAATGACTCCTTGCCAAAGTAATAGTGAATCTATTTTTACCTTCACTCTGGGACTATCAATGACTTGGCCATTTTGGCTTTTTAATTACCTTGTAACTAATATTAGTATTTTAAAAGAGGCAGTGCCACTTGATAGATAGCAATATTAATGTCATTTTTAAACGACACATGCAATTTCTCCAGAGTTTTAAATTTAATAAAATTGAATCTTTTCCCATTAGTAAGAATTACTTATATGCATCATACAAGCTGTTCTCCAAAGTGAAAATTTTAATTACTTTTTAATGCCTGGCAGTGTTTTAATATCAAACATTTCATCTGTTAATCAGTAAATTTTTCAGAAAAAAATTTGTTTTACATATATATGATTCCAATTGTTTCATCTAATATATCTGGGGAAAATAAATAGATAGGACTTTGTGCCCATATTTATTTAATAAATTTCCATCGAAATTACTCCAATGACCTTCAATTATTTCTAATTACTCATTATATGAATAACATAATATTATACCATATCTCAGCATTTTAAAGGAATGATAGCTGTTGATGGATGAAATATTATTATAATTTGATCATTAGAAGATTCTCTAAAAGTAAGATGTTAAGATAATTTTAGCAAATTATTTTTAAGATAATGAGACCAATTCTAGCATTTAAATAATTTGTAGGAGCTTCTCCTAATAGGTCAAAATATAACTTACACATTAATTTTTTTGGTTAAATATGTTTGGGAATCAGTGATATGCTCACTTGTATATTAAAGACTATAAAAATTCTATCATATTGTATTTAATTTTTTTAAATGCAGTGTTTCTTAAGCCTACTGGACAACTGAAAACTTTTCTTACAGTACCTTTACCAACATCTTGTAGGACACAATTTGGAAAAAGCCAATCTAGTTCCATAATATAATGAAAGAACTTGATATAATCCCCAGTAAGATCACATAGGTGGCTTAAGGTGGCACCACTGGTTTATGCCAGGATCCAGAATAATTCATACATCTTCCAACTACCAATTATTAACAATGGGTGTTACTGTTGGCAAGGGGATATTATGAATCTTCATTTTCTAGAAGTACTTTATAATTTATTTTTAAATCTCCTGATACCTGATGAGATAAGGTGATATCACACATTCCTCTTTCCACTTTTCTCATATCATAAATGTTGTAACAATATAGCTAAATGACAAAGAAAAAGAAGAGTTTATCTCCAAGCTCTGGTTCATCTGATCAAACTGAAAATGTTCCCTTTTCCTTATCCATATACCAGTCTTACTCAGATCTAGAAGACATAAAGACTCCTGTACCTTCCCTCCCCTACCCCTCATCCATCCCTGCACACATGTCTGGAAAGCATCTGAGCTTTGGCTCTAGTTTCCTGAAGGGCTAGGGAGCAGCTGTAAACACACAGTGCTGCCCCAGTCCATTGCCCTGGACAGGGTTAGTTAATCATATTATTTTCAACTACTTTCTCTGAGGTATGAGTTGAGATTGTTCCTAGGTCTTCTCCTTCATCCTCATGCTATGTAACTTGGGGCTATGGTCAACATGATGATTGATCCCTTGCAATGAATTCATCATTCAAAAAGATCAGTTGATACAGAACCTAGATACCAGAGTTTCACCATGAAGTAGACACTCACTGTTTGCATATCAACATTTATGTCATCAATCTCTAGCAGCCAAGCTCACCTGAATGGAGCTCCAAACCCAAGTCTTATGGATCATGTATAATCCGATTTCTTCATGTTAAGAGTCAATAATCCTCAATTCCTGGACTTCTATTTTAATCAGATGGAAAAAGTTACTCTCTTACCTGCTGGGCATAAATCTGAATGCATAATGAACTTAAACAGCTACAGTCATTTTTTTTTAACCATGAGAATCTAAGAATCTGAAAAAATGAGAGTGGAGCCAAGATTGCATAATGTGGATCCAAGAAATATATGGAGAGAAACTGAATCCTGCTAATGTTGTCTGATCAAGTGGTACTTGGGACTAGTTACCTTCTAACTTTTAAATTACATGAACTAATAAGTCTTTTTTTCCTTTAGAGTGTTTGGGTGGGTTTTATACTATTAGCAACTGAAAGTCCTAACTAAAACCTATTGCTTGCTCTACTACTACATTATCTTTATGCATGTTATGATCTTTAGCTTCTCTTAGATTATGTCATCTTCAAAATAAAGGGGATAGACTGTGTCTAAATGATTTATAATTCCCTTCCAATTGTAATGTTCTATGGTTCCTCCGTGGTTAGTAGCAGAATTAATGGTTTTTGAATTTTGGGTCTGGGCTCAGAATGTATTCCTTAAAAGTCATTTTAATGTGGTAAGAGGTATGGAGGACTTTCTCTTTGCAAAGATTGCACAGCTTTTTCTTTAACCCTCAGGTTAGACAACTGGGATTAATAAATTTCAATTTCTGTATCATCAAAGAATATAGTTATTATAAACATGTGATTTTAGGATTGCTTAGCCAAGCCTCAGTCTTGTATGAAACTTGAGAAAATAAGAAGTCAAGAAAATTATTTCTTTTAATAATGTTTGATAATATTTTGATTTTATGACACCATTTAATTCTCTTAAAGTGCACATATCCATGTTTCAGCATGTACCCTGACAGCAAAAACAAACAAACAAAAAATAAAACAATAAATTCTGGGCATGTAAGATGATTCCCTTCTAGCCTCTCACCCTTCCTTCATTTCTTCCTTCCATTTGTAGCACTTAGGGTGGCAGACCTTCTTCAAGGTCTTAACAAAACAATAATGCAAAACAATCAAAGATATTTTCATGGAAATGAAGAGACCAATAAAAGAAATAGATATAAATCAAAGAGTATGATAAATGATTATTACATAGACTGATAATTTCTTTGAAGGAAATGTGTAGGATGCTTTGATAGTATGAAACAGGGGGCACTGACCTGGTGAGGAGGAAGACATCCCTGAAAGAGTGTTCATTGAATATAGATTCATGACAAAATTTGGAACTAAGTGGTGAAGGGGAGAGTGGTGCTAGTATGCTAGGCACAGGAGGAGCCTGTGTATGGCTCTGAGATAGGAAGGCACATGGCATTTTCAAAAGATTAAAATAAGACAGTTCAATGGGATTGGAGTATGGACAATAAGAGAGAGAGGCCAAAGCTGAGGCTGAAGAGAGTCAGGGGTGGTTGGCCATGCAGAACTGGGTGGGCGGTGTTATGGGTTTAGGTCTTTATCCTAAGGATAATGGGAAGCCATTAAAATTGGAAACTGGAAGGAACACAATCAAATCAGCATTACAAAAGATCAATTTGTAATGTGGAAAATAATATAAGGACATGTGTTGAGATCAATGAAAACATTCTAGTAGGATATGAGGCTAGACATAATGGAGGTTTTGTACAGAGGGTCTGTACAAGGGAGATCAGGTAGGAAGGAAACAAATCAATCTACACAGAGGAGGTAAATGAAGAGGACTTCTTGAGGTTATATATCTCATTTACCTTTGAACTCCCAGAATCTAGCACAATAACCAATTTTAAATAATGAACAAAATAATTGTTGTATTTAAATATATCAGTGATTCATGCACTGTTTGATTTAAGGAAAACTGACTCAATAGAGAAAATTATTTAAATAAATATTAACATATTCAACCCATTCCTTCTCTCTCCTTTAGGAAATGTTAATATAGATCTAGGAAAACATAGAATTGAGTAATTATAATGTGTAAACCCAATGTGGCCTATTTACACTCAAGTCTCTACATTTTATTTTTAGCTGTGTAGACAGTCACTGGCTGTGGTTTTCAGTTAAGAACTCAAGAGTTTCTTACTTAGATGATGACTCCTCTGGAAACTATTCTAAATTCATTTACTTTAAACATAAGGAGCCATTTCCAGGAAATAAGTGGGTCTTTTTGGCAGGAATTTTTATCACCAGAAACTCAGATGTTTTACAGAATGTAACCAATAAGTAATATAAATATTGCATACTCAAAGGGAATTTAAACTTCAATTAAAGTCCACCCCCATTTTTAAACAAATCTTGTTAAAGTATCTCCTCTTCTTACAATGGTTAAAATTTTAGGGTAATGTCCTTTAACAAGAGGCGGAAGTGTCTGTGATCCAACGTAAATATACCTAAGACAACCTTCCTGATGTACTCCTGAAGACTTATTATTTCTTACTGCTGGAGGCTTTGCTTCCAGTTGGGAGGAATACCATCCATCCATAATTCTCATCCCAGGGATCTACATTTCACGCTACACATGCAAGTTTCAACTATTAGTGACCAAAGGTAGTGTCATCAAGGCAACTCTTTTAGATGTTAGTACACAGTATAAGATCTAATTCTAGTTGCTGTCAACTGCCATCTTGTTTCTTCTTCATCCTCTTTGATACTTCATAGTTCTTAAACTGTGTCAACTAACAAAGTTGTTGGTACTCTCTTCTCCCAACATTTTCCCCCCCAGTGTAACTACAGAATTTATCAATTCAGCAACTGCCAAAATTCAGTATTTTTTCTTTTGGTATGGTTTATTACTAAAATCTTTGACATATTTTAATTCAATATCTTCAATTTTTTTTTCAATGAGGAAACATAGACACGAAGAACATAGATGACTCAAGGTCGCAAAGTAAATTAATGACAGGACTAGGACTGCCAAGTACTTTTATGTTCTATAAAAGTAAAACATTACTCTCTACATAGATAAACAGGGAATGATTTTAACGTCATAGTTGTAAGAAAAATAGTTAAGAAACAGATTGATATGCATAACACTATTTACATAAATTAAATTTCAGGCATCAAAGTGGCATTACACATTAAATAAGTTAGGACATTCGCCTTTAGAGTAGAGGGAAGGGAACAAAAGTGGAATGTGAGGAATAAGTGTAATAAATAAAAAAAAACACTCAAGAAACTTTGCATGGATCAAATATGATAATATGCCATGAACTGAGTATAATTTTCTTATTGATTCCTTCCTTTGGTGGCCTTTTATTGCCAAGACTAGAAGTAGTTTTCTGTTTACTTGTGACCAAAACAATTCTACTAAATGCAGCTTTACCTACAACTTTTGCACAAGTTTATAAAATTAATTGGTCATCTAAACCAAATGAAGTGTGTAGACCTCAACTTGGCAGCAGGAGAAAAGAAGAAAAAGGTGCCAGGGAATACAGAGAGGGAAAATAGTCAAAGCCTGAAGAAATATCATTTATAGCAGAAAGTCATACTGTTTTTGCCAACTAGTGTAGTCATGACACATGAACAGAAAATCCAACTGTGGATAAGAGAGGGATCTTGCTTAAAATGACACACCATGGACCAATGTAGTCACAAATAGTTACATGTGTTTTTACTAAAACAGAAAAAAGTCTAAAAATTTAATCAAGAACAAAAAATTAATTATGTTTGAAGATAGGCTTTTGAAGAGCCTTTTGTAAACTATTAATAATAGTTTTTACTTTCTTCAGCTCAGAGTTCTTTGTTTCTATTTGGAAAAGAAATAAATATTAAAAAATACATTTGAGGATAAAGTTTAAAATACTTTAACATTGACTTTTTTATCAAAATGACTTATATTGATATTCCACATTTAATTTTTTAAAGTATGCATTTCATAGGCATTTTATGCATATGCCTCAATAACACTATTTCTAATTTACAGTTGATCAAATCAACAGAGCAGATGATTGACTTACCTGAGATTAAATAGAACATGTAATTGAAGTCACAAAGTCTCAAAATAAGTTCTCAAATATTACCTAGAAGTCAAGGATATGATAAGAAATCAGTTCTCTATTAAAAAGAAGAGACATTTCTATTTCCTTTCAATTATTTTGTGACTACTTTATCTCTTCTTGTGTGCTCTAAAATAATTTATTAATCATATTATTGACATTACAGGTGCCTTATCAACAGACTCACTATTATAGAGCTTTAAAAATTAGTCAGTCTCCCTCTCTCCTGTCTTCCAAATATATTTCCACCTTACTCTATATTATCTCAAAATAACACTTTTTTCCTGGGAAATACTGCCTCCAAATTTAAACTAGTCCCTAGTTTGCTTTTAAATTTGCCAGAAAAGCTACCATTTTCAATCTGCTTCCAGAAA
>VBSM01002608.1:1084346-1108885 GCA_008086735.1 Cheirogaleus medius
CTTCACATTTCTAAGCCATCTTCTCAAATTTGTGTACTTTATGACTTTTAGTAAAGTCCTAGCACCAGCAATGTTGTCTGTTGGGTAAAGAACCATCTGTGTCCTAAAGTATCATTTATCAAGGGTGATTGACAGGCAAAAAAACCAATTCTCAATGGCAACCAAGACATGAATGCTGGAGGATCTCTTGTGCCACGGAAAGCAGCCTCAAATGTTAACAGATATATTTTTTATTAAAATCCATTTATGTTAACATATGTACATGCTATTTCTTTTACTTATGCTAGTTCCAGGCTTCTTTAGGTTTCCCTTCAGGCTCAGCGTGCTTTATTTTGTTTGAAGTGAGATTGTACCAAATCCTCCTGCAGACTCACTTACATATTCCTTAATCACCCTTGGTTAGAGTATTATTAAAATACTTTACATTCATATATTATATGATACTGTAATATGAAACAGAAAAGAGGCCAAAGGATATTTTTTGCTAGAGAATGTAGAGACTTTGGCCTATTTTTATATTCCAAATGTTATTTATTTGTTTAGAGATTATTATCTTTTAAAGGTTTGTAGGGCAAGTCTTTGGAATTCCGTTGGATTTTGTACTTAAATCCACTAGTTTGAAGCTGGAAAACTGTACACAAGAACATTATCCTTTGCTTCTTTTCTACATCAAGTAACCTAAGGCAAATCACTTAGAAGCTTTAACTTTATTCACCTCATTTGCCAATTGAGGCAAATCACCCTAATCATGCATATTAGTTTTTAAAACCGCTTAATTTAGATTTTTGCCTAAAATAATAACTTTTGGGGTCTGAAAGTCCCCTTCAGGGTTGCCTAATTCAAAAGCCCTCATCTCAAATGAGAAAACTGTGACCCTAATATGCTAATAATGTGTGTATTTTACACACAGAAGAAAGTCAAATGATTTCAAGAATATTTGATTCGTAAGACCTTTACTGTCAAACAATACTACCTTATTTTTGCTTGTATTTTATTTCTTAATCAATGCAATTTTCCTTCTGCCTTCCCCATTCTATTCCAATTGCTCTTTTAAAGAATATCAATTTTTTTTCCCAATTGCCAAATGGATGGTGGTGTTTTTTTGGGAAAGGAACACATAACTTTTCTGAGATTCAGCTCTGCTTTGATCCACTGTAGTTTTTCGAAGAAGTTTCTTGTCTATCTGTGCATTGGTTTTACTTCTCTATAAAAGAAGATTTCTCTGGTTGTTGAGTTCATTTATACTAACTCCAAAGTATTTACACACAAACACACACACACACACATACACCCCTCTGCTCTTATTCACCTTTACTTTATTTATGGGCAGTATTTCATACACTCTTGAAATTTTGCTGTCTTAATTAAACAGTTGTGCTATTATGAGTTATCTCATACCTTTCTGATTATTCCTGTACTGGCTCTGCTTCCCAACATCAGAGGGTTTTCTGAGATTCTGTACTACCCCTTTTATTCTATTTTTATCAAAACTGAATCTCAGCAAATAGTGGAAAGTCATAAAGGAAGACTTGGGTTGGGGTTCTGGAAAAGATCCAGGGTTGAGCAAATGCCAAACATTCATTATTCTAGGCAAGATGGAGATAGATATCTGAAAGGAGGTGATAAATCACAAGGCTGTGGTGAATAGTAAAGTAATGTCCAGACTGAGGCCACTCATCTGAACTTGGGTTTGGAGGTTGGAAATCCAGAGATTGGGATGAACAGAAATATGTTCACAAAGGGCAAAATGCAGAAATTTACATCTAGGGAATCTGGATTAGAGGGAACTAGTGATAAAGTCAGAGAAAGATCAACATCATACTGGTATTTGCTTATCTCAAGAATTATTGACCAGGGTGTGTGGCTTCTTAAAATAATATTTACCTCTACTCTACCTCTACTCTACCATGTCTGTATTCCCACCTATGTCCTTGTCAACACCAAAGACCATCTCCAAAATATTGACTCTAAGTTTCCCAGTCTGTACTCTTGACTTCTAACTTTTTAGCTCACCTATTATGCTGCTTCAATTCTTTGAGGCTTCATTAGATCTTCCAACCAGTGATACTTTTATATCATTAAAATCATCTTTATGTTTACCATCTGCTCTTTCTACCAACTTAGAGTCCATGGACCTTTATTATAATTGTTCTTTTGTACACCCCATTAAATCCCTTACTCATTCTTACCTTGTTAAATTCACCTGGAAAATCCTGAATTCTATTTAAATCTAGCTGTCTATACTATGCTTACACATAAACACTGAATATTGTTAGAAATATAGATGGTGCATGCAAGCAAGTATGCATACATACACACACATGCACTGCCATGCTCATTTGTCTTACTCTAAGGTCATGACCCAAATCATCAAAGTGGACCTACAATATGGTGGACAATCCTACTATACTCTCTTAATCGTTGGTATATTTTCTTTCACAGAAAATGATCAATTTAAACCTTTTTTCTCCTTAGACTCTGATGATTTGCACCTATCTCCCTTCTTTGGCCTCCCTTTATTTCCCCAGATTCCTGCCTCTGAGCTTGGCTTGTATTTATGGGGAAAATGGAGACAATTTGACAAGAACTCCTTAATATCCTGGCTACAGGTTTATCAACTCACCTATATCTGCAACCATCCCCTCCGGCAGCCATCCTGTTTCTACCGATGAAATGTCCCATCCCTGTTCCTATCAATGTCAACCTCTCTACCTGTGTGCTTTTATTTTTCTCCAGTCCAAAATTCAGATAATTCATTTATTCTTATGCAAGGAAATGAAGGGTCATCTCACCTTTAAACGGAATTATTCTACAGTACTTTATGAAAGCATGTTTTCAATTGTGTCTGACTGTAAATCAAAACTTTTTACTAAAATATGAATTAAATAAATGTCACCTTGAGCTTTTTATAACTCTGATCAGAGACCCATAAAATATTTAGAATTTATTGATACTATAATTTATTTATTTTATATTAGATTTCCATTTTGAGTAAGAGGTATTCTCCATAGTATTATTAATAATAAAGATCATATAGATTTGTATTATTTGTATTCTTATGGTGGAAAAATAAAAATATGTTTGGCAGCATGTTCCTAGTTCACATAATTTATCACAAATTAAACTCAAGTTTCTTTTATTGCCTGGGCAAATTCCAAATAGCTTACTCTTCACTTTTGTTCAGTTGCCAAAATATTACCTTGGGAAACAGAGTGAGCTGCTCTAGGACAATTCTGGAAGAACCTCTTTGCATTGAGCAGACCCAGCAAAAAGCCCAAGAAAATCTAATTGAGATTTTGACCATGCCTTAGTCATGGCTCATAAACAAGTTTAATAGTAGGGATTCTACTTAAATGTCTCCCCATGGTTGAGTGGAGCACAGATTCATGAGGCACTGTCCACTGATGCTCATGTTGTTATCTATTATGTTCTTTCTTTGCCCACACTTTTTTTCTTTCAATGGATTGTTGTGGCTACCTTGGCACACACTTTTTATTGAAGTTATTCTATAATTCCCTATACTAAGAGAAGGGTTTTTACTCAGGTCCATTCAATTTCCATTTTTGACCATGATCCATTCAATAAATACACCTTATCTTGTAAACTAATACATTCATATCTGAATATATGAATATATGACCATGTATATGTAAACTATATATACAGCATATAATATATACTGATAGAGTTTGGGTATTTGTCTCCTCCAATTCTCTCATTGAAATCTAATCCCCAATGTTGGAGGTGGGGCCTAGTGGGAGGTATTTGGATAATAGGGGTGGATCCATAATGAAAGACTCGGTGCCATTCCTTGAGGTAATGAGTGAGTTCTCACTCTATCAGTTCCTGTGAGAACTGGTTGTTAAAAAGAGCCTGGTACCACCTTCCCCTCTCTCTCCCTCTTTCAACCTTTCTTGCCATGTGACACCTGCTTCCCTTTGCTTTCCACTGTTAGTGGGAACTTCCTGGGGCCCTCACCAGAACCAGATGTTGGTGCCATGTTTCTTGTATACCTTGAAGATCTGCAAGCCAAATAAACCTCTTTACTTTTTAAATTACTCAGCCTCAGGTATTTCATTATAGCAATGCAAATGGACTAAGACATATACTAAAACAAAAATGTAAAGAAAATAATATCCTTATATAATATGTATGATATAAATATTAATAATAACCTATTAAACTAATTGGTCACCAATATATTCACTTGAAAGGCTGACCTCACTTTGGGGAAAGGATACAGGAACTGCTTTCCTCTATAGTCAGAATAAGTGTTGAGTATAACTGAAAATGTGAACTTGGTCTATTTTATGTCTAGTAACCACCGTTCCCTTTCTTTATTTAAAACATGATTTAATTTTTCCTCTGTTCAGTCTATTCAAATTCAAGAAATGTAGATGCCTTACATAGATAGCTAGGGTTTCTTTGGTCCTTCTGCTGAAAGAACCCACAATCTCACAGAAGGAAACACACTGACATCTTGGCTGCTTTTCAGGCTCTGGAAGAGGCAATCTTCTTCTTACCTCAGGGCATTTGCACTTCCTCTTCCCTCTGGTGGGAATACCCTTGTCCCACACTTCTCATCTTGCTTAAGTAGTCAACATGATAAAGAAGTTTAGGGCAGGCTTTCCCTAATGTCACAGTAAAAAGGTCTTCCTCCCAGTAGATAGTCTCATTGTAGCTATTTCTATGGCTTCAAAGTGGCTCTGTGTTTATTGTTTAATATCTAGCCTCTTGGCTACACTTTGAAATGTGTGAGGACACAAATATTCTCTGATATAATTGTCTTACGCCCTGCATGTCACGTAGCACCTGGATTATAGTTAATTTTTTAAATAAATATTTGTTGAATGAATAAAGTTAAAACTGCCATGAGAAAATCAAGGGAGGAAGGTCTTGAAGAGTAATATTTAGAGGCAGGGACTGATAATGTCCTTTTTATTTTGACCCAAATGAGCCTCACAGTAACTAACTCATGTTATTTGATCCAGGGCTCCCTTTCAGAACTTCAGAGAACATATTCTCTTTCTTTTCTATAGTGGCAACCTCCTGACTTTTCATCTCTAAGTCATTGCTTTTGTTTTTGGTCAAATAAATCTTCAAACTTCCTGTCAGAATTATTTTCCTAAAAAGCAAATTATTTCATACCACTTCCTTTCCCAAAACCTTGCAATAACAATTGCCCTTTCAAAAGCACAATCTCCTTAGCATTACCTGTAAGATCCTCTGTGATCTAACCTCTGCCTATCATCCAACTTCTACTCTCTGAGTTTATATTCTAGGAATTTTAAGTTTCCTCAAAATGTTATGCTCTTGCACCTCTGTGCATTTTTTATTGCTCTTTCTTTGCTTGGATTTTCTTTGCTCACTTTGTCCTAAAAATTTTCTCTTCATTCTACGAAGGCCAGCTCACCATCTCCATTAAACCATCCCATTCTGTTCCCTTTAGAAACAGTTATTATTCCCTTCCTCTTTGCTTCTGCAAATATTCTTGAACACACACATAACACTGCATTTAATGGTGTGATATAGATCTTTTTCCATGGAAGCTACTTTTCATGACATGGCTCCTAGAATCTTGATAATTCTAATTTTCTTTGGATATTCAAGTGCATGCTTCAGAAAGAGATTGCCTCAGTTGAAATCCAGGCTCTGTGATTTCTCTTCTAATGCTCAGTTAATTCATGCAGTACTCATCTATCCAGCTTCTTTACCTGTGGTTTACTACTCCTGTGATTCTAGGCAGTATCTTTAATCTCCCTGTAATTCCATCTTCTCATCTGAAAATGAGGATAATAATAATATATCATGTTTTGAAACTGAGATTATTAAATGAGATAATGCACAAAAAGTGTATAGAATAGTACCTGGCAATTATTTAGGTTATTAAGCATGGAATGTCCTATTCCCTTAAGTACTAAGTTTGACAGTTGATATCTCTGACATTTCACTTTGACACCTCTTGTTTTATTTTTATTGTGAAGGTACTTCCTCAGTCTTTCAAATGCATGTTTTGGCTTGTTATTATCTTTCACATTTTTTACAGCAATTTTTGTGAAACCTTGGATAGGTCAAAAATGCATGTTGTTTTTGAATATGAGTTCCGTCGTGGAAGCAATGCAGGGCAGATAGCTCGAAATATCAACAAAATGTTTGGGAAAGATGTGGCTAATGAACGCATAGTATGTTAATGGTTTGAGAAGTGCCATTCTGGTGATTTTAGTCTTGAAAATGAGCCATGTGGGTGACCTGAGACCAAGGTGGGCAATGATGAGCTGAAAGCTGTAGTGGAAGCAAATCCATCTCAACCTGTGTGCGAATTACCAGCAAGGTTTGACATTACTATTCCAACAAGATTGGACCATTTGAAGGAAATGGACAAGGTAAAGAAGCTGGATAGACGGGTACAATGTGAATTAAATCAGCATCAAAAGAGAAATTTTCTAGAAGTTTGCCTTTCTTTACTGCCATGGCATAAAGGTGAAACATTTCTACACTGTATTGGTATATGTGATGATAGACAGATGGATTCCTTTTGACAATTGCAAGTGTTTGGCACAATGGTTGGATAAAGATGAAGTGCTGAAACACAGTCCAAACCAAATATTCATCAAGAAAAGCTAATGGTGTCTGTTTGGTGGTCCAGTGCTGGTATTATCCACTACAGCTTCATGAAACCTGTTCAATTGATTACAGTGGATGCCTGCTGCAACCAGTTGGATGAAATGATGAAGATGCTTGTGATTAAGCAGCCAAGACTGGTCAACAGAGACAGGCCAATCCTCTTGCAAGACAATGCTCGACCACATTTCAAACAAACAATGCCGCTCAAACTACAGAAGCTGGACTTGGAAGTTCTCTGTCATCCATCATATTCACCAGACCTTGCACCAACTGACTCCCACTTCTTTTAGGCTTTCGACTACTTCTTGTAAGGAAAAATGTTAAATTCTCGACAAGTTGTGGAAAACACCTTTTCACCTGGCTCTCCAGGCTTCTTTTCTGCTGACATAAACAAGCTGCTATTAAGATGGCAAAACTGTGTCAATTATTTAGGTGCATACTTTGCTTAATTGTACTGCTTCTTGTTTGAGATATAATAAACTAAACTTTTGATTTGAAATTAGACATTTCATATTTAATGGCCTAATAGAAAAGAGGATTTGAAATGACACCAACACATAGAAATGCTAAATACTCAAAGTGATAGATACTCCAAATACTCTGACTTGATCATTACACATTCTATGCATATAACAAATTCTCACATGTACCCTACAAATATGTAAAATATTATATATCAATAAAAGAGAAAAATACATGCAAGTTTAAAAGGAATCCATTGTATTTAACCATTGATGACAATAATCAGAGTAATTCTACTGGCATAGTAGGGGTAGAATTTGGTTACAAGTGAATTGAAGAATGGATGAGAGATAAATAAATGAAGGTGAATGTCAAGAATTTTTAAAAAATAAAACCTTAACTGTGAGTAAAAGAAAGAATTAAGAAGGTGACTTGAGAAGGGTAGCTACAGGAAATTAAACAAACATAAAGAGAGAAGGTGTAAATTCAGGAGAATAGAAATAAAAGTATAAATATAGACTTCAGTAGCAGGGGATATCTCTTTCAGATCAGAGGAAAAGAAGTAAAAACTGTATGATGTAGGTAAGTGGGTATGATGTAGTGAATTATAGGGTAGACAAAAGTTGAACATATTAATACCTGAAGGTCAATCTTTTTAAGTGGAAAATGCAGATAGTGTAGGTGATTTGGGTTGCGCAGGATACTCAGGAGAAATACTACCTTTCTACCTGTCCTCCACATTTGCCATTTCTCATTCCCTGTTCTCTGCTTTATATTTCTCTTCGCATATATACATACTTGTTATTATTCTGCATTTGCATATGTCACTAGGATAGCTGTTGATATGTTGCACTAGAAATCTAAAAAAATATTATTTTTGATGGTAAACATTCTAAAGGGTTTGATAATGTTGGCCCTATGTGTCAGTAATTTGGGGGATGTAGTTTTCTATCTGAACTTTTTTCACTTTTTCCTTAGTTTCCTAATAAAAAGTGCTGTCAAGTGGCCAGGAGTTTAAGGCAGTTGAGTAGCATAGCTATTTTGGGACTTGTGTGAAGCTGATGCACAAAACAACAAGATAGAAACATGATATTTGGTTTATAAGTAAAAATCAAACCACTTAATTGATATTTACAATGAATGGCAATATGTAACTAGTAACTGGCTCTAATATGTAATGCCCATATGGCAAAACTTTTGTCCACCAAATTTTACAAATCATTATTATTTACATTAGAGTATCTTTTATTTTATTTCATTTGATTTTTTAAATTTCAGCATATTATGGGGGTACTAATGTTTAGTTTACATATATTGCCTTTGCCCCACCTGAGTCAGAGCTTCAGGTGTGTCCATTCCCCAGATGGTGCATATCCGTTACATGTGAATTTACCCAACCCCTCTTTCCCTCTCCCATCTGCCTGACCTTCCATGAATGTTATTACTATATGTGCACATAAGTGTTGATCAATTAATACCAATTTGATGGTGAATACATGTGGTGCTTGTTTTTCTATTCTTGTGATACTTCAATTAGTAGAATGGGCTCCAGCTCTATCCAGGATAATACAAGAGGTGTTAGATCACCATTGTTTTTTGTGGCTGAGTAGAACTCCATGGTATACATATAGCACATTTTATTAATCCACTCATATATTGATGGGCACTTGGGTTGTTGTCACATCTTTGCAATTGTGAATTCTGCTGCCATAAACATTCAAGTGCAGATGTCTTTTTCATAGAATGTCTTTTGTTCTTTTGAGTAGATGCCCAGTAATGGGATTGCTGGATCAAATGGTAGTTCTACTTGCAGCTTTTTGAAGTATCTCCGTATTACTTTCCACAAATGTTGTACTTGTATGCAGTCCCACCAGCATTGTATGAGTGTTTCTATGTCTCTGCATCCATGCCAACATTTGTTTTTTTGGGACTTTTTGATAACAGCCATTCTCACTAGAGTTAAGTGATACCTCATCGTGGTTTTGATTTGCATTTCCCTGATGATTAGAGATGAGAATTTTTTCATGTTTGTTGGCTATTAGTCTGTCTTCTTTTGAAAAGTTTCTCTTCATATCCTTTGCCCACTTTTTAATTGGGTTGTTTGATTTTTTCCTGCTGATTTTCCTAAGTTCTATATAGATTCTAGTTATCAGCCCTTTATCGGATGTGTAGCATGTGAATATTTTCTACCACTCTGTAGGTTGTCTGTTTGCTCTCATGATAGTTTCCTTGGCTGTGCAGATGCTTTTTAATTTGATCACATCCCATTTATTTATTTTTGTTGCTACTGTGATTGCCTTTGGGGTCTTCTTCATAAATTCTTTGCCTAGGCCAATGTCTATAGGAGTTTTTCCGATATTTTCTTCTAGAATTCTTATAGTTCCATGCCTTAGGTTTAAGTCTGTTATCCACTGTGAGTTGATTTGTGTGAGAGGCGAAAGGTGTGAATCTTGTTTCTGTCTTCCTCATGTGGCTATAAAATTTTCCCAGCCCCTTTTATTGAATAAGGATTGTTTTCTTCAGTGTATGTTTTTGTCTGCTTCATCAAAGATCAGATGGCTGTATGAGGATGGTTTTATATCTGGGTTCTCAGTTCTGTTCCATTGGTTTATGTCTCTGTACTATGCTGTTTTAGTTACTCTAGCCTTGTAGTATAGCTTGAAGTCTGGTAAATTGACTTTCTATATCATAAAATGGGATGTTCTTTGATATTTGCTCACTAACTTCCTGAAGAAACTTTACCAGTCCTCTTTCAAAAAAGATTCCTGATAGAATTTAGAATAGTGGTATTTAAAAGTCAAAATGCTTAGAAATTATTTGGAAGGGTTGTTAACAGTTAGAATGGCTGGGTCCTACTCCCAGAAGTTCAATATTAGAAAATTGCTCTTGTTAACAAATTCTCCTAGTTATTTGGCTACATTCAATACTTGGAACACACATCTAGATGACTAATATTTTCTATTTATCTCTATAAACTTAGCTGGAAGCAGGCTAAATATATTGCTTTTAGTTACTGTATATCCATAGTCTTATGTATTTTAAATTAGCTGAAAATCTTTCTCATAAACTCCTTTGAAATTATTAATATCTTCTGCTAAGACCTAGTTGCTGTCCCAGTGCTGTTCTGTTTTACAAAGTTATGCATTCTACACTTATTTGTATTATTTCACTTATACATACATTCTAATGTCTTATGCATAACATTTATACAGTTGTCTCCAAATAATAAGATTCACACAATATTCACACTGGTTGAAAATGTGTTAAGACATTCGAACCTTTTTAGACAAAATAAACTGAACACATTATTTAAATGATTCCTGTTGACATTTGTTGTTACATAGTTAGGCAATATATTTTTGCCTTTTTTTATTTTTTACACTTGTTTGTGTCCTTCCTTAATGTAATACGTTTAGCTCTTACTATTCCTGCTGACATTGTTCCTGTTCCATGGGTTCTCTTTAACTCTCGTTTGAGAATCCATAGGATGTTTTCTATAGTGACTTCATATCACTATTTGTATTTAAAAATAGCTTTTTATATGCTTTAATTTACTCAATGTATGATATGTTTTTGAGGAAAAACAATTCTGAATAAATAATTTCTTTATACTTCTCTTGTATCCAATGTTGTTTTATTCATAGTAGGTGCTCAGGAAATACTTGTGGAATAGTTGAGTGAATTGTATGGTAAATAAGAATCCAAAAGGCTATGGATGAAGGGCTAGAATTAAATGTATGTCCTTACTGTAGGGGATTTATGCCATTTCTTTAGGATGCTAAGAATATCTTTTGTATTACTGAGCTTCAGAAAGTTAAGGTAAAGACTAAATTATTATAAAATGTTGTAGTTATACTTTTATCATTAAACTTGGTATATTTTCCATCTACACATATTTTTATGTAAACATTCTCATTTTATGAATCAATTATCTCTCAATTTTTCATTTGAAAGCAAACATTAGTTATTTATAATCTAAGTAAGCAAATAGTCAATTTTTGAAAAATCTAGCCTCTTTGCATAAATATGTGTAAAAATAGGTCTTTATATCTTGTTATTTCTTTTATTATATCTTTTATATCTTTTATTTCTTATCATGTTACAGAAAATAGTCTATCATTACTCCATAACATGATCAATTTTTTTCTTGTGGAAAGCACTCTATAGTCTTCAAGCTTGACGTGGTAAAATGTCATTCAAATTTATTACATTTCAAGAATATATCTTACATTTACATATTGTTACAAAAATTCACATTTAGGTTTTACTTTAGAGGCTATTTTTAACATACCATCTTAATTGAAGACATTAGCTAGACTTTATATGAATATTTCATGTTATAATTCAAAACTCTGTGTGCTACCAAGCCACAGGAATCTATTTAATGTGAGTCAATGATCTGTGTGTCTCCCTGATTATTTGTCTACTGGAAGAGAAGAAAGATGGAATATAATAATAATTTTTTTCCACTTTTGTTTACTTACAAGTGAAAATTAGTCATAAATTCAAGTAAAAATAATTCAGGTATTAATGGCAGTTCCTTAAATTAGGAATGAATCGTTGTTTTTTAGTATACTGCTATACTCAGAGAATTTAATGACTTGCTCATATAGGCTATCCATTTTTTGTATAGAAGGAAAAGTGATGTAGAAAAAGAAAATCAAATTTTATAACATTGATTATTGTACATGTTGCTTTTTTTTGGAAGCCTGCATGTTCTTTAGCATACTTTTGTTAATTTTAGAAGTAGAAGTAATTGATAAACTTCTCATTCAATTAAAGTGAATAGTCACTAAGGTTAATAATAATGTCTCTGTGTATCTCTTGATATGCTCTAGATAACCCCTATGATTTCTCTTTATTGAATGGGTACATAGAAGCTGCTATGTATAATTATGCAGAACCACACCCTTCATATAAAACACACATTTTATACTCCTTAAACAGAGATTATAAAAAGCACACAGCACAAATTTGATTTAGATGAGGCAAGGCATTCTCAAGTTCTCTAATAGTTTGGGATGACCATGATAAAACCTGAACTAGATTTATGCACCTAAAGTCTGCCTCTGCCTGTCCTTTGCTATTACCACAGGGAATTAGGAATGGGTGAACCCAGCCATGTTTTGGGTTTGTCAAACATCTTGAACTACTTTTCCAATGTTCTGGGTTAGGAAAAACCCAAAATGTGTTTTGCCAAGCACATTTTCTCTTAATTCTTAAACCCAGGAGTATTTTAAGGTAAATTTAATCCATATGCTTCTGATTCATTTACACTAAACTCATCAAAATGTTCTGTCTTAAGAGCTATTTGATGTGCAACAAGCTTTTTGAATATTTTATAAGCCTTTTAAAGTTCTATGCATTGGATTTTACATTCAGCTGGGCCAAGAGCAAGTGAACTCAGACCCGAAAATCATCAAGTTTGGTTGCAAACTCTAAAACATCAAGGTTTACGAAGGTTCTAAACTTGGTTACGCATAGTTCAATCATTGGTAAGAATATATATTAACATTATTTTTACAGAATGTAGATTGCATAACACAATGAATAGTGAACAAAATGCAAAATAGGGCATGGAAATATAAAGAAGCCAAGTGACAAATAATTCAAAGCAGATTGAATGTCTGTTCTTTAGCAAGAACCATGCATGAGCTAACATAATGGAGGATGACACTGCATCTGTTTTCATTTTTCTTTCTTTTGGGAGGACTTTCTTCTTTTTGGACTGTATTTGGACTTCTCTGCTAGTTCTCTTCCATTTCTATCTTTTGGGCAGTTACAGAACTTATAATTTACATTGTAGCACTAAGAGTAAATAGAAGAAAATGATTTTTAATATCATAAATAAAAGTTTGTTTTTGTTATGAAAAAGCTACAATGGATTACTATTTCTTAAATTGTCATTATACTATTATAACTTTTTGTTTTGCAAAGGAATAATGACCAGATTAAGATTCATTATTGCATTCATTACCAAATTCACAAATCAAATTTATTATCAAAGTCCAAACTCTTGTAAATTTAGACTGGATAATACTAAAGTTTGTAATAAGCAATATTCTATTTGATTATCTACAGGTAAATCCACTTTTATCTCTCTCATCATAATTTCTGTATGATTCAGAAGACCAGATTATGTTTGAAATAGATTTGTGCATAACAATAGTTAGGGATTTAGCTATTAAAGAAGAAAACTAGATAGCAAGGCAGAATAAGAGAAAGTAGAATAAAAACTGTTATGGAGAAATTATTTATCACATGCTAAGAAGCTGAAATCTTGTTCTTTCTTTTCAGTTACAGAAATATCTAAAAACCAGAGCCAGACACTGAATAAAGTTAAATAAAAAGCAATAATAATTTGAGCATAAGCTTTGACAGTTGCACATGAGAAAAGTTTGTTTTTCCTACTGTTGTTGGCTTAAAAAGCATTTTAGTGGCTTTCAAAATATTCTGTTTTAATAAGACACAAATGATAATTAATATCTTTATAATCATTTTCTCATTATATGCTCTTTTAGCACTTTCTCAGGAGTGTTGAGGAGCAACATGGATGAACATAGCAATGGAGAGGGTAAGAACAATGTATTTCAATGAGATTGAGTTTCTTGACTAAAGTGACACATTTTAATTTTTCTATTATTTTTCCTCTTTCTTTATAGCTAATTTCTATTTGATAATGCCATACTAAAATTATAGATTTTAAGAGTTAGGGCTTTGGAATGAATGTATTTCAGTTTTTAACCCTCACTAGCTGATTGACATCAAAAGTTATTTAGCCTTTCTTTAACTTCAAGTTTCTTCTCTGTAAAATGAGGACAATATCATAGGATTCTTAAAATTATTAAAAATGATAATATATATGAAAACCTTAAAACTTAATAAATTTTAGATTCAAATAAGTGTCAAGGAAATGTAACCTGTAAAATGGACAATCTGCTTTTGTTTAAATTACCAGTGATGGATTACATACCACCAGGAAAGGCAGCGCACTTTCATTTCTTCAGGTCTTTTTGCTGTGTCAACTAGGCTAGGCTACAGCCCCAGTTATTCAATCAAACATTAATCTAGGTGTTTCTAGGAAGGTATTTTGTAGATGTGATTAAGGTCCATAACCAGTTGCCTTCAGGTAAGAGAAATTATCCCAGATAACCTGAGTGGGCCAGATTCAATTGGTTGAAAGGCCTTAAGGAAAAAGCTGAGGCTTTTCTGATGAAGAACAAATTCTTCTTATGGACAGCAGCTCCTGACCAAGGGATCAGCCTGCCCTTCCTGACTGCATGTCCTGTGGTTTTTAGACACACCTAGCTAGTCCTCACAATTGCACAAACCAATTTCTTGCAATAAATCTCTTAATAGATATCTTCTACTGGTTCTCTCTCTTTGCTTGAACCCTGACTAATACAAAGCCTGTGCATAGATTCATTCAGCAAATAGTTACCATGGGTTTTCTGTATAATAAGTAAGCATTGTCCTAGGTACCAAGGACTCTGTAGAGAACAAATTCAATATTACTGCTATCATCGTACGGGCAATCCATAATAATAGAGGATATTCCCTTAAATAAATTTTTATATACATAAATACTTAAATTAAAATAATTAGCAGTGCTATGAAGTAGAAGTATAAAGAGATGAAACTTTATTTTAGTTAAGTTTTCATATGGAAACAATGACATTTTTTCTAGTGATTTTAAATTCAACCTATATCTTACTTCAGTGACTTAGTGTTTTGTTTGTTTCTGTGAAGCTAGATTTTCTATTACTAAAATGCAAA
Organism: Cheirogaleus medius; assembly: GCA_008086735.1. Lineage (NCBI taxonomy): Eukaryota > Metazoa > Chordata > Mammalia > Primates > Cheirogaleidae > Cheirogaleus > Cheirogaleus medius. The sequence continues at coordinate 1,099,209 of VBSM01002608.1, forward strand.
TTTAGATTTTCTTCTAAGTGGAAAAAAATAAATAAAAAATTATACTTTCTGAGTGTAAAAAATTCATTAAGCAAATATTAATTGAGTGCTTCTATGCTTCTAGGTACAGGAATTGGGTATGAATGAGGCAGAGAAGGGCTATTTTACCTGCCTTAGGATCTATTACTGTTGCCTCATTGCTCTCCATTGCCAATTTTTAAAAATGTATTGTTATGTAGCTAACATGTTGTGTTCGTTCATGTGACTATAACACAGACTTCTTAATACTTTTGGTGGGGAAATATTTAATCAGGAAATGTGTTTATCAGAACAATAAAAAAAAAGCATAAAAAAGAGTTCTCATCATTAAATTGAAAGTAAGTATTAAATTTTAAGATTTGGGGGGCACCTTTTGCATGTGTTTTTCATTTAAATTTTGAAGGAAATAAACAAACACACTGTCAGTAAGCAAATCTGAAGGGAATGCAACCCTTCAAATAGATAGTGTTACAACGAATTTTTCTATTAAAAACATTATTTTCAGTTTCTTCTACACTGTTCCAATATTACACTTCAGTTAGCCTTTAAGTCATGTGCATTTAAGTTCACAGAAGTTCATTACTGTTTTTCATTTATAATTTCATAGAATTCTCCAGAAATTAGCTATTTGATTGGAAAATAATGAAATGAATTTTCTCTTTTCCTTGATTGTCCTCTCCCACTTTTTGCCCAATGAGCAATGAACAGGGCCATTTTACACATCTTAAATTTCAAGTTGCCAAACCCTTTCATGGCCAAGTCTTATCCTGGGATTTGATCAAATGTTAATTAGATTTGAAAAATAGGAGTTTTCTTCAGTTATAAATGAAAATGCTTTGAACTGGATCAGGAAAAGGCAAAGTATTTATATGTTTTCACTTTGAAAACAATAGCTTTGGTAATTGAGAAAGCAAGAAAGCAAGAAGTTTGCAAAAACATTTTAAACATGGATGCCCAATTTGCAAATTATTTTTTAATTAACTTTTTGCGAACATGTTTTCTAATTACCCTGAACAGAAAGGAAATGTAGTAGAGGAATCCTTAATTTCTCAGACGTTAATAATCTTGAAGGTTGAACACAAGTGTTGTGCTGTGAATTTCTCCTTTTAACATTTTTTTTTAGAAAAAGACATTTGCTATATAACTGACAAGTGTCAGTACATTTCCAGGAGGAATACTAATGGATCAAACTTTTCTACACATTAGGATTAATGTGTAGAATGTGTCCTTGAACAATTTAACTATAATGGAAATGGGAGACAGTACATTTGATAATTGATATAATTAAAACTATTGCTTATTGTGGATCTTAAAAATAATTTTCATGAAATTACTGCTGGTGCTTTAGAAAATCCTGAAGGTTGTAAATCTTTTACTTTTACAATCAGTGTTATATCCATTTAAATATTTATATTAATTAATATAAATAAATGTTATAAATGAATTTTACCATGTCTCTTATAGACATCCTAGATCCTATCAATTTACTCTACTGTGCCCTAAAGTTAGCTCATTTTCTTTCTGAGCCACGATGGGACCCATGGCCTTATGTGTAAACTCTCTGAGGTAATACTTTTTTCTTTAATTACCCTAGTTTTATTGTCCTTTGAAAATGCGAGTACCAACTAATAATGCTGAAATCCTTATTCATTCTTAGGGAAAGATTTTTATGTTAAATTAAAGAAATATAAAGAAAAGACCAAAGATCCCAAGGTACCTCATTTACATGTTATGTGATTTGCAAAAAGTGATTCTACAAGTTACTTTTTTTCAGGTTTTCTTTCACGCTAACATGCCCAAACAAGAAAATTGTTTACATACAACCAAACAATATCTCAATATGGACTTAAGTAAGGGAGAAAATATTGACTGCCAATCTGTAAGCAGTTAGAAGACAAACTTAAGCCTTCAGCAGCTTGGTCCATAATGAACAAATCATGCCAGACCATGATAATGGGCTTGTTTGATAAAGTTGCAAAACTAATTGGATGAAGAGGATACAACTGATGTCATATATTTGGGCTCCAGTGAAGCATTTGAAACAATGAATTATGTACTTTTACTTACAAATTAATTATAATTGTCTTGGATGAAAACAGAGTCACATGGATTGGGAACTGGCTGAAAGATCATAAAAAAAATAGATGACAATGAATTCAGTGGGAGGATAACTGTAGCAGGTTTTTCAATAGTCAAAGTTTTGTAAATCTCTATTGGTTTGCTAAAGAATATTTTCCTCCATAATTTTGAGGTAGAAATGTTTTCAGGAGTACTCAATATAGTAACAAAAGAAAATAATGAGACCTAAATATAAGATTTTATATGAATTAATAGCTAAATTAGAATTTATGAATTTGACTAACTCATCTTTTGAAAATGCTTGTCATATAAAATATATGCATACATAATTTTCAGGTAACAGCTGCTGCCAGAAGAGAACACAGTATTTTAAAGAGTACCACTTGTTATCTAGGTACTATTAATGATACATCTTACCTGCTTATTAAAGTAGGTTCAGTAGCACCTTTATTATAAACACAGTAAAAAAAGCCCTACATTTTCTAATTTTAAAAAATTTATGTTTGTAATTTCTCTATATTTGTTCAAATTAAATAGATTTTATAATAACAGCAGAATAGCATTAAGTATAACAGATTGAAAATATAGTATCTATAACACAGATTTTTAACAGGTAGAGAACTATCAGAAAATAGCTCTGAAAGTGTGAGTTTTTCATGAAAGAAGGAAATCATCAACAGATTCATAACGGAATATGGTAGAACAGTTTTTCCAAAGTGTGGACTAAAAGATATTTTAGGAATTTTGTAATAATGTTTTAAATTATATGTATTTGTGTGTTTTAGAGGAAAAATAAGCAACTAAATCCATGACATAAATATTACTTAAAATATATTTATGTTAAAATAAGTTATCTCAAGAAAATATTAAGTGAAAACTGGTACAAGGGTATAAAATGTGGCCAAATGCTTAGGGACACAAAAGACTATTTGGGAAATGTTGCAAATGAAAGACTATTTGCCATATTGCCTTATCTATTGAGCCAAACTATTTTTAATGACATGAAAGGGTAACATATTGAAATGTTACAGGTAAGATCTCAATGAAAAAAATTAATATGGTAAACAAACAAATATAAATTTTATAACATTCTACATAGTGCAAAAATGTTTTAGCTCTAGCATATAATTCATGTATTTAAACATTTAAACAATATTCCATTAATTTTTTTTGTACCACAATAACACCAAAAAAAAAAAAAAACCTGAAAAGTCCCTTGAAGTTTACTAGTATTTAACCTACTGAAGGGACATAATCCTGACTATTTTCCTCTTCTAATTTTTAGACACTCATAGAATAAAATAAAAGCATATTAAACACAGGTAGAAGGAAGTATTGTCACTATTAGGTACACTTTTAACTAGAGAGAGTAAATTTGCTGCTCATAACTCAACTGTTGGTTAAATGAAAACTACTGCTCCAAGATTTTATCCCCATTTATAAAACTTAAAAAGATAGAGGCATGAGATACGAATGTAGCACACACTGGGAAAAGGCATATTTTAAAATATTCATCCAAGCAGAAGCAATGAAAACTTTTGGTTTGCACAACAGCCTCCCAAGGGTAAAGGTGGGATTTACATCACTGTTTGTACTTAAAATTCACCCTGATGAGCATTGAGGCCAACATTTAAGAGAGTATTCCCATGAGAGAGATAAGTGACCTGTCGTGCTTTTTCCATTTCTTGTTTACGTGATTTTGTCGTCATAATAATCATTCTTTTGGAAAACAATTTGTTGGCAACCTATGTGTTTTTATTATAGTTATGTCCTTGGGAGTTGTTTGGCTGTGTTCAGTAAGAGCTGAGCTGTCACTTCAAAACTAGGCAATATTAGGAAATAACATGCCATTGAATCCTATCTTTTCCTTGAACATTTCTGCTTGCAGAGGCAGTTTTAATAACTCTCAGCTTTTGGAGATGGAGAACAAGTAGTACAACTTTCCTTACAAATGGAATAGTAATAATGACATTAATTTTATCTACAAATATCTTGTGCTTCACCATAATTCTTTGTTTTAATAAGGTTATGACCCTTGTCTTATCATACTTTTGCCTGATATACCAGCATATATTCACTGATCCATTAATTCTTTCACGTAGGACATGTTTATTCTGCAAACTGTTCTGGGTGTTGAAGACACAGTGATAAAAATGGTACACATTCTTGATGCCAATGGAGGTCATAATCAGGTGAGTACTATGGTTGAATGTTTGTATTCCCTCAAACATCATATGTTGAAATTCTAACCTTCAAGGTGATGGTATTAGGAAGTGGGACCTTTGGGAGGTGATTAGGTCATGAAGGTGGAGCCCTCATGAATGGGATTTGTGACCTTATAAAAGAGGTCCAAGAGAGACCCTTGACACTTTCCACCATGTCAGTGAAAAGGTGCCATCTATAAAGAATGTGGAGTCCTAACCAGACACTGAATCTGCCAGATCCTTGATCTTGGACTTTCCAGTTTCCAGAACTATGAGAAATAAATTTCTATTGTTTAACCTACCCAGTTTCTGGTCTTTTGTTATAGCAGCCCAAGCAGACTAAGACAATGAATAATGACAATAAAACAATAAGTTCTCTGATTAGAAAGTAATGAATGTTTTGGGATTATATTGAAGGAACCCCAAACCTAGCTTTGTTGATCATAAGGGTGATGGTATATTATATTTCAATGCAAATCACCTAAGTGTGTACTCAGCTAGAAAGAGGAGTCAGTTGCTACAGGTGAAAAATCTTTCTTGGGTAGTTTGAATGTGTTAACTTTGAGGTATTTATGGGAACTCTAGTGGTTAGTCCTAATATTAATTGATATGGAAGTTTGCAGTTCAGGAGAAGAAACTGGCTTGGGTATATATTTTGAATAGATGGTAATTGAAACCATGGGAGTTGATAAAGAATGGACAAAGAGAACATATAGACTGAGATTAGAAAAGGGTTCAGCATACCCTGAAGTTCAGCAGTAATTGTGGAGAAACATAAGAGGGGGAGAATGAGAAGTAGCATGAGACACAACCACTAGACAGAGTGAGTTTTTAGAAAACTGCTTGATATACTGAAAAGTTAGACAGCTTCATTAAAGATAGCAATAGTTCCAGAAATTGATTTTATAATCCTAAATTAGAAAAAACAGAAAGGAAAATTATTTAGTTTTCTGTTTCTATATAGTACCATAGCTCTACAGCTATATAATCCTAGTTCTATAATAATTATTAAAGGATATCTATAGGAGTATATTTTATAATTGACTTTCATAATCCAGGTTTTAGTTTAAAATCCATATAATTTATTAAGAACCCACTTTCCAAAATAATATAAAAATGTGAAAATTACAGTAAACAGAGGAAACCAGTTTTTTTTCTTATACATACAAAATAGGTGTGAAATGATTTTTTCTAAACAGAGACAAATAAATGCTATTAAATATACTTCTTACCTACTTATATAGGGAAATGGATAAAAATTGACACATTTTTGATAGTTGAAACTTAGTATAAATTTTCAAGAAAGTAAATGAAAACATGGATGAATATAAAACATATAGAGACCCCCAATTTCTTTAATTAAAATATTGCTATTGCTTTCATTATTAAACACTTAGTAGGGTAGCTGAAAAATATGAATATGAGTTTCTTTTTTTTCTCAGCTGAGACTATTTTGAAAATAAGGATGAATAATAAAATGTCACACTATTGACAGAAGAAAGAGAAACAAAAATCCAAAATTATGAATTAAATTTTATTTGTATTCTGCATAAATTATAAGTATTGTTTTTAATTACTGTTGTTTTCTTGGTGTTTTGGGAAAATGGGGATGAAAAACACTTTAGTAGACACATTGCTCTTCTTAACATAGATTGTTACAAGCAATAGAGCACACTGCTCTGTACATTGCTTTGAATTTGAAAGTGATGCTTTTTTTTCTATCACCAGCATGTGACTGTGTATACAGAAATCCAAAACAGGTGAAGCAATCAGTCCATCAATTGGTTATTTTGTTTACAAGAAATCAGAAGAGTTAGTTTGACTGATTCCCTCCTCCCTGGATGTTTGGGTATTAAATATGTAACCCAGATGTCAGCTGGGGCCACCATGTCCTCCTTGAGATCTAGATAAGATTGGCTTGAATCTTGATACCCACCTTGTGGAAGGCCAAAACCCTTTTCAAAATATTTGTGAAATTCAGGTACCTTGAATGCTAATGCCTCCTCTTCATTCAGCCTTCTCTTTCTGTGTTTCCTTGTTTCCTGTCTCTTTTATCCACTACCTCATTCCAGATTTAGACTCTGAACTTATTTTTAAATTTTTACAAAATAAAAATGTAGCCCACTCACATGAAGCATTTGTGAGCGTAGAGACCATTTTGAAAGATTGGGATGAGAGGAGATTAAGAGGCCAGCAGTCATTTACACTGCTGCAAAAAAAATAACTTCACAGTTAGTGAAAGTTATTCATTCACTTTAATTCTTTCAGCCATCTTTCCAGATGGGCATTTCCATTGGCCCTTCAGCCTCTCTGGAATTGTGCTATTGGATAAATTCATGTATTTATAAATACAGGCATAGCTTGTTTTATTGTGTTTTTGACAAATTGAAGGTTTGTGACAACCTTGGGTCAAGCAAGTGTATTGGTGCCATTTTTCCAACAGAATTTACTCACCTCATGTCTCTGTGTCACATTTTGGTAATTATTATAATATTTAAAACTTTTTCATTATTATCCCTCATGGTGATTTGTGATCAGTGATCCTTGATGTTATTATGGTAATTGTTTGGGAGTGCCATGGACCATGCCCATATAAGACAATTAACTTAATAAACATGTGTGTTTTGTCTGCTTCACTCACCAGCCATTCTCCCATCTCTCTCTCTCTTTCTCTCTCTCTCTCTCTCCCTCTCTCTCTCTCTCCCCTCTGGCCTCCCTATTCTCTGCAACACAACAATATTGAAATTAGGCCAGTTAATAACCCTATAATGGCCTCTGAATGTTCAAGTGAAAGAAAGAGTTGCATGTCTCTCACTTTAAATTAAAAGCTAAAAATCATTAAGTTTAGTGAGGAAGGCATGTCAAAAGCCAAAATAGGCCAAAAGCTAAGCCTATTGCACCAGCGAGCCAAGTTGTGAATACAAAGGAAACATTCTTGAAAGAAATTAAAAGTGCTGTTCCAGTGAACATATGAATGATAAGAAAGTGAAGCAGCCTATGGTTGATATGGAGAAAGTTTTAATGGTCTGGATAGAAGATCAAACCAGCCACAACATTCCCTTAAGCAAAAACCTAATCCAGAACAAAGCCCTCACTCTCTTAAAATCTATGAAGTCTGAGAGAGGTGAGGAAGCTGCAGAAGAAAAGTTGAAAGATAGCAGAGGTTGGTTCGTAAGGTTTAAGGAAAGAAGCCATCTCTAGAACATAAAAGTGCAAGGTAAAGCAACAAATGATAATGGAGAAGCTGCAGCAAGTTATCCAGAAGATCTAGCTAAGATAATTGATGAACTAAACAGTTGATTTTTAATGTAGACAAAGTAGGTTTATATTGGTAGAAGATGCCATCTAGGGCTTTCATAGCTAGAGAGAAGTCAATGCCTGGCTTCAAAGATTCAAAAGACAGGATGATTAGGGACTAATGCAGCTGGTGACTTTAAGTGGAAGCCCATGCTTATTTACCATTCTAGGGCACTTAAGAGCTATGTTAAATGTATTCTTCCCATGCTCTAGAAATGGGAAAACAAAACCTAGATTACAGTACATTGTTTACAGCATGCTTTACTTAATATTTTAAGCTCACTGTTGAGACCTACTGCACAGGAAAAAAAAAAAAGATTCCCTTCAAAATATCAGAATTTCACCACCCATTTACAGTGCAACTGGTCATCCCAGAATTTTGATGTAGATGTCCAAGGAGATTAATGTTATTTTTATGCCTGCTATTAATAACAAAGCATCTATTCTGCCTAGCACATGAATCAAGGAGTAATTTTGAATTTCAAGTTTTATTACTTAATTTCATAAAGCTATAGCTGCCATAAATCAAGGAGTAATTTTGACTTTCAGGTCTTATTACTGAATTTCATAAATTCATGAATTTCATTCCTTTGACTCCTTTGGTGGATCTGGGCAAAGTAAATTGAAAACCTTCTGGAAAAGATTCACTATTCTAGATGCCATTAAGAACATTTGTGATTCATGGGTGTCAAAATATCAACAGTGACAGGAGTTTGGAGGAAGTTTATTCTCACCCTCATGGATGACTTTGAGAAGTTCAAGACTTCAGTGGAAGAAGTGACTGCAGATGTGGTGGAAATAGCAAGAGAACTAGAATCAGAAGTGGAGCCTAAAGATGTGACTGAATTGCACGATCTTAGGATAAAACTTGAACAGATGAAGAGTTGCTTCTTATGGATGAGCAAAGAAAGTGGTGTCTTAAGATCCAATCTACTCCTGATGAAGTTGCTGTGAACATTGTTGAAATGACAACACAGGATTTAGAATTACATAAACTTGGTTGATAAAGCAGCAGCCGGGTTTGAAAGGATTGACTTCAATTTTGAAAGTTCTACTGTGGGTAAAACACTATCAAACAACAGCACATATGCCAGAGAAACCTTTGGTGAAAGGAAGAGTCAATTGATGTGGCAAACTTTATTGTTGTCTTATTTTAAGAGACTGCCACAGCTGCCCCAACTTTTAGCAGTCACCACCCTGATAAGCCAGCAGCCATCAAGGTGGAGATAAGAAGCTCCACCAGCAAAAAGATTAAGACTTACTGAAGGCCCACATAATCATTAACAATTTTTAGCAACAAAGTATCTTGAATTAAGGTATGTGCATTGTTTTTCCTAGACATAATGCTATTGCACACTTATCAGACTACAGTATAGTATAGACATAACTTTTATGTGCATTGAGAAACAAAAAAAGAATTGTGTGACTTGCTTTATTGTGATATTTGCTTTATTGCAGTAGTCTGGAAGGAAACTGAAATGCAATATCTCCATAGTATGCCTGTGTATATACCAAAATTTAATTAATAATATTGTTTGTAATAGTTAAAATTGGAAAAAAAATCAAGGTTTTCTTATATAAGGGCATGATTATATCAACCAATGTAATCCATGTAATATTGAACAGTCACTTAAAAAGAATGAAAATCTCTACATTCTTAAAAGGAAAAGTTTCCAACATATATTATGAAGTGAAAAAAATCTAGGTGCAAAATGACAAGTGTGATATGTTCTCATTTTTGGAAATATATCGACTTATTTTGAACTGGAAGGATATAAAAAATTATTATAACAGTTCCTTTTAGGGAGGGATGCTGGGTTAGCAGGAATGGCCTTTCCTTTCAGTTTTGTACTTTAGGATTGTTTAATTAAATTAAATTTAAATATATGATTTTAAATTAATAATATAAGGAATAATTTAAATAAATTTTCTTATCATCTCATTCAGAATAGTTTAGATACTTCTTCGTGGTTATCAGAAAAAGAGCTGCTGTTAGAATAAAATCCAAAGAACTTAACATACTTCTCCTCTCTTCATGCCCTAAGTTCCAGGCACCCTGGCTTTTCTCCTGCCTTGTGA
>VBSM01002608.1:1110742-1125404 GCA_008086735.1 Cheirogaleus medius
CATTGTGAATTTTTTGACCTACATAGCTGTAAAATAATAAATATGTGTTGTTTTAAGATATAAAATGTATGGTAACTGATTACAGCAGCAATAGGAAACCAATTTCGGTGTCTTTCTTGCTCATCTTTGTTACTTCTAGACTATCTTTCCCCTCCCCCCTTGAAGGCCCCTAGCTCCTCTGAGGTATACGCCATCAGATGCCATCAGACTAAACCATCCACTATTCCTCCTTACTGCCATCATCTACCAACTCTCTGGTTATTCCATTTCATTTATTGAAGATATTTGTTCTCTGCTCACTGCCTTTCAACTGTATTTTTAACATCATTTATGGTGACTTCCATATCAATGTGCATAATCCACCTTCTACCCTTACATTTTAATTGCTTGACTTTCTTACTTTAACAATTACTTCCAAATTTTCAGTTTCAAGCTCTGTACTCTCAAATGTCCACTGCATACCATTTTATTTCCCTTAGTACTCTCATTCTAATAATGTCGAGAGCTGCCTCAGATTTAGTTTATTGACCTAACTACTTTTTAACCATCCTAAATTATGCCTTCACTTTGAATTTACCATCCTAAATGGAATGATGCATCCCTAAGTCACTATATTTCATAAACCCTCAACTCCTTCCGTTGTCTCTCCCTCTACCATACTGGCCTGACAAAACTTCATACCAAATAAAATCTTAGCCATTTGGCTTATTCTCATGACTAAAGAAAAACATAACATCCTGCTGGATGAATTCACATCAGATACATGACCAAAAATATCTACTGGTTCTTTAGCATTGCCACTATTCTACTACATTTAAAAAAAATTAAATTTTCTCTTTCCTCAGTCCCTCAATTCTCCCTTATTCATTCTCACTCTCATTTTTCTAATTAAGAAAGCAATCAGGCAAAAACTTCTTCAGTTAACTAGCACTAAACCTATCAACCTGCTGTGTCTGCTTATACATAACCATGTCTTTGTTCCAATGTAAAGCCAATCTTTCTACCTGTGTATTACCTAAGTTCTTTGCTCATGGAATCACTTGTTCTTTCTCCTGCTCTATTGTACTATAAATCTTGTTAAAATTAATAGCAGCATTAATTCTAAATTCTCAAATTAGAATTTAGTATCACATATTCCTGTTTTTTTCTTTCTAAGTCATTGGTTGAGCCATCCTCATCAGTCTCCTTTGCAAGATCTTCCTCCTTTCCTGCCTTTTATATGTTGGAGTGCCTCAGGACTCAACCTTTAGAACCTTTCTCTTTTCTGTTAATACATGCCCTCACACTCTGAGTGTGTGAATGATTTTAAACAATCCCAATTTAATCCTCACAACAATCTTATAAAATGGGTATTATAGTTATTTTATAGATAAGGAAACTGGGGTTTCAGAGATAAAGTAACTCAAAAACACAGTGGTACGAGTGATGGCGCAAAACTCAAAAGCAGGCCAGTATGACTGCAAAGTTCAGACCCTTTCCAACTGCTTCCCTAATTATTATGTAATTGTCTCCCATTTGTGGCAGAGATAAAGCAAAAATAAAGTAAGCTCAGATTCCAGGTAAGTATCCAATGGCTATTCCTCAGGCCTTCCTTCTCATTTTTGTTACCTCTTTTCCTCTTGGCTTAGTGACACCAATAGTTTTTTTCTAATGATACCAATTCCTTACTTCTTATGAAATCTTTGCCTAAAACTTTGAGATAAAGTTGGATGTTTTCCTGAGGCAGACTTGAGTATGGTGGGATTCAAGCCCCTTGTTGGTAGGACACAAATTAGTGCCCTTGTTGCAGATAGGTGCCTTGTTTCTTGAGTGAGCGACTATTTCTCTCACTGGTCAGAATATATATGATCTAGCAAATGCTTGACTTCTTAATAACTATGAGGATATTCACTAATAAATCCTCTAATTAGTTTGTAATCATGTGTAGCTTATTGCTCTATAAGGCTAAGAATATGCTGAAGAGTTTTAAGTTGAGGCAACATAAGGTAGCCCATACTCCAGTATATAAGAGCTAATTCTTCTATGAACAAAGCGTTTTTCGTGGGTCAAGGAGAATTCTACTTCTCTAGCTATTGCTTTAAAATTGGATAGTGTTGAAATAATTTTTTTGTGAGGATTCAAGATTCTTATGTGTTCTTATGTTTCTTTTTTGGGAGAGCATTATTTAAAAAATGCACATGTATTGATTCTCTCTTCAAGTGTGTGTGTGTGTATCTGTGTGTGCACATGTGAGTGTGAGTACACATTCATGTACACACTTGATTTTTCTCATCCTCTGATTTTTGGGGGTAGATGGTGTCAAGATTTAATGATAGCTTATTGTATATGCAGCATTTCCATTCTAAAATATCATCCTTAAAAGAATTAAGATTTGTATCTTTGATAAATTAATCCATTCATTATAATCTGTAAACTACTAGAATCATAAAATCTGACAATTATCATAAAAGGATTTCATATTTAGTGAAGGTTTTTTACATAGATCTTATTTAACCTGGGCTTGTTTGTATATATATTCCATTATAACTTGATTTCTAGGTAATAGGTAAAACCGTTTAAATTCCATAGAAGAAAGCAATTCTACCAATTTACATATACTGAATATATCATATAATTTAACTTTTTAATAACTTCAATCTATTTCTTCATTCTGGAATATGGAAGGTTTAAAACTCTAAAAATTTTGTCCTTTCCTTTTTTTCGCATGTGCTGGTTATAAACTATTTCATCAAATTAGTAGATGCAAAATTAGCAAAATTGTCTTGTTGATTAATCTGGGCTCACTAAAATTGACACAAAGAAGATATTAATGAGATAAATTTAGTAAGTTGTTGTATGTGCTGAGCTCAGAATGAGGATTCTCTGGCTGCTTTTGCAAATTTATTTGAAGTACTTATAAAAATATATTTGACTAAGGAGTTTACTGCTCCACACTGGTTTTAATTTTGTGCTCACTCTTTGTTTTTGTTGTATATGTTTATTTGTGTGTTTAACCCATCTAGCTTTATGAGATTATTCAAGTAAGAATATTGCTTCCAGATCCATGGGTAAACTAACACACCTGGCAAAGGCAGGCACAGCAGTGGGGTGCAAGTCCTCATCACTCTTTAATAAAATATTTGCCTATTTTATATGTGACAATATTAATGGACATTTCCAGGGGGTTCTTTTTTGCCTGGCCTTTATGGACAATGTATCGATTTAATTGTTTACTTTTTTATAGGAGAGGTAACATAATTACCTTTGAAACTAGAAGTGGATTTTTGGTTAAAAACAAAGTTAAAAACTAACATTTAATGATTGTTGGCTGTGATAAGAATGATCAGGATGAAAGAAATCTATAAATTGTAGTGCCAACTAATTTCACAACTAGTGATAAATACCTTGAAAACAGAATGAACAAAATAATGAGAGTTCATGAATTTTTGTTTTGTTTTCTGTATTATAGATACCCTAAGTTGTGATGTGAATCACACTACTTTAGACCTAGGCAAGAGAAGCTTCTACCTGGGTCCTCATTTATTGAAGGGTTCTATTTATGTCCTCCCATGGCTGCATCCCTTTCCATAGAGCAAATTAGTTTATTGAATCAAAGGTGTAATCTCAATTGGAGCCCACAACTTTTTTCCAGATTATGGGTGTAGGTATTCCAGATCCCAGAACTCGCTGCCTATATACCCACTTCAAGGGCCTCTATGGGGATCTCACCTGGTCCATCTCCTTGAAACAGCTATACTGCCGGTGCATATACCGCTAGGACTGAGGGGTGGCCAAAGTGTGATTCTTTATTGGGTGTCTTTGGAACTTTGACATTTAGCCAAGATGACCATACACATGCATAGAAAGCTCCTCAAAATGTGGAATGAAGCCAGGCATGGGAAGAGAAGTTGGGCAGACTGCAGACTAGAAGCCAGCTGTTATGACACCATGATGTACCAGAACAGGACTGTACGGAGTTAAAACTTCCAAGTTCAAATCTGGCCATTCAGATCCTCACAAAGATATATTTGTCAGTGTACCAGATAGAACATATTTAATAGTTTGTTATCATTTTAAGTAACTTAAATATTTGGAAATATAGCATGTGAATCTTCATTTGAACTCTCCTTCTGCCAATGTCAAGGGTTTGCCCTCTATGAGATTAAATTCATATTGCCCTTACAATAATCCTAGAAGTTGGTAGTTTGTTCACTCTGTTTAATAGAAGAGGAAACTGAGATATGAACAAGTAAACAACCATTTATAAGGCCACACACCTAGTGAGCAAAGTTTGAGGGAGAACGCTGGCTTTGATGTTCTAAAGTATTACCTTAACTACTGTACTATGTTGCTTGCTAAAACAATAATAATTCTCACAGAAAATTCCTGAGTGACAAGAAAGCAGATGCTAGTAATTCATTGAGATTCACCTTTTATGATGATAAAAATTGCCTAAGTCCATGATATATTTTATGCTATGAAATTGGTAACTATTTTTAGAGTCCCTGCTGTAATAATGTCATTTTGAAAGAAAATATCCAACACATGAAAATAAGACTTTTATCTTTCATCACTTACTGAGCAGTTTATTATCAACACACGTATATAAACAAAATTCAAATTTGTCAATAAAAATTTATAAATATATTCAAAGTATATTGCATTGCAATGAAGAAGTAGGCATTGTCTTATACACATCCTTACCTTAAATCTGCTTTCAACACTGTAATGAGTCTTTTACATGAGTGGATTGCCGAAGAAAACATTTCCTGATGATTATGATTCAGAGAAGAACCAAATAATGTGCAACATAATAGATGAATCTTTTTAAAGGCAAGAATTATGTGGAATCCTTATAATTTACCTATGTAAAAGCATAAGATTGCTTATTTTTCTATTTTGTTTGATTTTTAAAAACATACTCATGCAGTTAACCATAGTGTGATTTTTTTTTTCATAAATCACACAATAATTTACAACATGAAATGAAAGCTTAGGTACTTTCAGTTTTTAAAACACCATCCAGTAGGTTGGCAAAAGTGTAGTGATGCCCTACTGACAGTATGAATCCAGTAGAAGCAAGAAACATACTCCCGCAGGTGTAATGGCACTGTTAAGAATGTATGCAAGACAAGTATTAGCTGCTAAGAAGATGAAAGTATCTTTCAAAATGGTATTGGATAATCCCACATAAATTCTTGATTTATTAGGCACAAGCTTAAATTGTTACCTGTTTTGTTGACAAGTAACTGAAATCATGTTGACAGTGAATTGCAGAAATGTTCCTTTTCATTTTAATTTGATAAATGCCTTTGGGCAGGGTACTGAATCAAGGATTTCAAATGAGGCAGGAGAGTGCTAACTTTTTAAGAAATAAAAGTAAGTTCTTTAGTTGATTTCCTCTTAAACAAGGTAGCATCATCTTTCATACCTTATGAATATCTTTAAAGAGTTGAATGGCTTTGATTTGGGGAAGCTTTGCTTGAAGGTGCAGATAAAGTGTCAGAAATGAAATTAAAACATCTGAACCTCACGTTAAAACAAACTAGATGTGACTGTAATGCGCCACTGAATGAAAATATGATAAATGTCTATAGATAATAGTAAAGTAGCTGATATTTTTAAAATATGCTATTAGCTATTTTATACTGTTACAAAGTCATTTAGAATTTTTTTTCTGCCTAAGAGCAAATATTTGCCTAGTCAAGAAATTTATTCATCTACTCTCTCCAAATTGGATACTTGCTAGAGAAATGTGAACACTTATTAACCTCCTAATATGAATTAGAAGCAAATTTGATTTTCATATAGTCTTTGAACCTTCTAAGTCTATTTAACTGAATAACGTGTCTGTGTGATTCAGAAATTTCTTGACAGTATGTAACCAGAGTAAAATTTTGAAATGTATTACATGCTAAGGTGGCAATTGTCACCCGTAACTGTCTCACTGATTGATATAGTAATGAGTGAATTATAAATTTGTACCTTATATGGCATCATGTTAATAAGATATCACCTTTTAAAAAAAATCTGTGGGCCCTTCATAAAGCTTCATTAAAAATATAACTCTGATATTTAAATACTTGCTGACAAAACAGAAACCAAGCAGAGGATATGCAGTTTAGGCAAGAGCTTCTTAGGGTCAGAACCAGAGTATAGTGTGGGGATGGAGAGGAAAGAAAGCTGGGCATAGCAGCTTAAGGAACTCACCTCATGATTTTCTCTAGGTAAGACATGAGTCCTGTATAACTATCTCCCAGCAGTTGCTGGCTAATCTGTCCTGATGTACTCAGAGAAGATTGAGCAATCACTGAAGAGAATGACAGTGTTCATTCTAAGACTGAGTACTGTATATATTAAATAAAAGTTCATTCTCCCAGGCTGGCTGACCATTTGAACATGTGGAATTGCAGAAAGAGAAAATAATCAGGACTGTTGTTTTTACTCAGGTAACTGAAGGTTACCTGACCATCACTCTCATGCCTTCACTTCTCTTTATTCTTAACTAAGCATACATTCATCTTTTCTTTTTTACTTTGGAATTTTATGGGGATACAAACTTTTTGGTTACATGAATTGCTTTTGTACAGATTAAGTCAAAGTTATAATTGTGTCCATCACCCATATAGTGTCCATTGTACATTCATCTTTTTAATAGCAGGTGCTTCACAAGACTAATAGCCTGTATAGCCTCATTAAAAGAAAACTTTTTAGAACCTCAGTTCATTCACTCAGTAGGAAATTTATTCTTTCAAAACTTTAATAAATGAAATTTCAGTTTAATATGAACATAGAAAAACATTTTCTTATCTATTTCTCTATTATTTTTCAATTGTTTCCTCAAAAGCAGGATACTGAGTATGGACATGATGGAAAAATCAAACATGTAGTTTCTGAAGGATTTCTAGTACATGCCAAGGTTTTTTACATAGTATTGCCTTCCTCCCCTTCCAGGTGTGCTGATGAAGGACACCCCTCCCCACACCACCTCCCCACCTCACTCCAATCCCCACAGTATGGCTACTGGCTCTGTTGATCTGTTCATTGAGGAATTTTTACTGCTGAAATTCTATTTGGTGGAACATTACCAGTTTGTTTTTTATTTTAGAATAGTATTGTATATACATTCAGTGATTATACATCAAATTACTTTGCTGTTTTGTCCTTTAAATCAGGAGACAGGATGTGAGATATTGAACAAAAAGACTATTCTGAAGGCTAAAAAACAAAACAACAGCAACAACAAAAAACATTGTTAGTATGACCTCATACCTCCAAATTACATACCCACTGACTGTGGACAAAGATTTCCCCATTTGACAGGCCCAAGTGCTGAATCAAATGGCAAATCATGACTGTTTTAAGTATTCCACTTTCTTATGGATAAGAAAGAAATAAAACCATTTGTAGTTTAACTGAGGGGACTGCCTGTTTTCTTTCACTTTAACTCCATCTGTGTACAGAATGTGAAGTTGGAAATTGAAATTATCTTGATAATACTACTTTAAAATCTTACTTTGCCTGACTGTATCAAATAACCATAGGTAGTTGAAGAAAAATTTAAGCAAGCCAAAAAAATAATTTTTTCAATTTATAGATAGTCTTTGTGAGATAAAATATAGATTCTATATATTTTTATCCTTATAAATAGGCGTATTGAATTCCTCACTAAGTGAGTATATTTTCTCCTGACTTAATAAGTGAGGTATGATCCCAGGCAAAACAGCATGGAGAGTGTTTATTTACCAGATGGGGAGGATAAGGAAGCCAGGATCTCATAACAGACTTGACATGAATGGTGTGTGCTGTGCCCTTTCCTTTGGTACTTCAGCAGCTACTAAATCCTGCTGTGCTTCCTATTGCCAGCTGACAAGAAACAGAAGCCTCTTCCCACAAGTGACTGGTGACAGATGGATCAAGCCACTGAAATGCTACGGCCCAGACTTTCATCTGTCCAGCTTAACTGGGTCATTACAAAGTGTGCTTTCACACACTGCTTCTTTTAAGGCTGCAATTTATGTGCAGTGTAGACAATAGTTAGTTTAATTTAGCAACTTTATTTTAAACATCGACTGTATGGCTGGCAGTGTGCTGTGTGCTTTTCAAAGGTGGAAAAAGACATGGACACAACATATTAGCTTGTTGTGTTTCATTTTTAAAGGGAGTAATGAATGTAAATCTAAGACGACATATCATTGAAATAAATCAACATCCCTTGGTCCTCAATTTTCCTTCAGATTAAAAAACTCATTTGGGAGTAATTAGTACACCAGAGCAGTTAGAAATGGAAATGAACAGGATAAATATGGACAGGTATTTGGAGAGAGTGATATAAAATCTTAAAAATTTTGATTGCATAAATTAAAACTTAAGTAATAGATGTTATTATTTACTTTTGGGGTTTAGACTTAGAATCACAGAGGGGAACAGTTTTATTTAATTCTGAGCTCCTATATAT
The DNA here is from genome assembly GCA_008086735.1 of Cheirogaleus medius. Classification (NCBI taxonomy): domain Eukaryota; kingdom Metazoa; phylum Chordata; class Mammalia; order Primates; family Cheirogaleidae; genus Cheirogaleus; species Cheirogaleus medius. The sequence continues at coordinate 1,119,180 of VBSM01002608.1, forward strand.
CTATCTGTCCATCTACCCTTCCATCCATCTACCATTCATCCATCCATCTGATCACCTATTTTCCATCTAAAATTTTCTTTGGTTAATACTGAGTTTCGTAACCATTTTTCATATAAACCATTATTAAATTTTTTCATTTAAACCTGATTATTGAGGAAAACATCTCTGGTTCAAGATATCACCTAAGATTTCCCTTCTAAGAAAGTTAGCTCTTGAGCGGTACTGCCTGAAAGAGAGGCTGGCAAAAGTATCTGAAATACCATGGAAATCTCATTCTGCAAGTTTTATGAGCCCACAAAGTCCTTTCTCTATTTAAGCAATGTGCTCTTTTTTTGTGTATGTCATCATCTTTTATTTCTTAAGAACTTTGGGAGACATAAACTGGAAAACATCATCAGCTTTCCAACTTACACCTTAGCTCAATGTAGGAAGAAAAAGTGGGAGCCGTCTGTGGGCCTGTTTTCTAGATGTGAGTGTATGAGAACAACTTGTTGCATTTGAGCTGGAATTGGCTAAAAGTATTTGTTTGAGAAAACCCAACAGGTGTACAAATTTAATAAAATCCAAATTTTGTTTGCTATTTTATAGACTATTAGCTATTCAGGTATCAGTAATAAGTGATCCAGCTACTCAGTGTTAGACAATTCCAGAAGTCTAAAAACTCATAAGCATAATTTATCTGAGATTTAATGAAAACTATTAATATACATCAAAGATATTTTTTTAAAGATAGGCTTTCACTTTAATTAACATACAAAATATGCTTCTTTAAAAACCCAACACATTAGCACAATGTATTTTTCAAACCAGGCAGGCATATTTGGGTTTAATTGTACATATTCTGTCCAAGTTAGTGATTTAAAAAGTAATTAAATGCTTTCTTACTGAAAGAAGAGGTAAATAGAAATGCAGCACCGATCTGAACATGAAGTTTGTAAGGTGAGCTGTGACAGATTATTTATTTATTTATTTATTTGAGACAGAGTCTCACTCTGTTGCCCTGGCTAGAGTGCCGTGGTGTCAGTCTAGCTCACAGCAACCTCAAACTCCTGGGCTCAAGTGATCCTTCTGCTTCAGCCTCCCAAGTAGCTGGGACTACAGGCATGCGCCACCATGCCCGGCTAATTTTTTCTATATATTTTTAGTTGGCCAATTAATTTCTTTCTATTTTTAATAGAGACGGGGTCTTGCTCTTGCTCAGGCTGGTCTCAAACTCCTGACCTTGAGTGATCCTCCTGCCTCTGCCTCCCAGAGTGCTAGGATTACAGGCGTGAGCCACCACACCCGGCCTGGATTATTCTTTTATTAGAGAATTTACTACTTTGAAACATGTCAATAGTCACAGGCTGATTCTCAAGGTTTTTGTGGTGAGTGACATGGACCTAAGGAATTTTATTTCAATTTGAAATACGTGGGTTCAATTCCTTCACTTGTAGACATTGGGAGACTTATCCGAACTTTTTGAATCCCCAGATTTCACACAGAAAATCAAACTCAGTAAATCTGTCAGAGTCTGGGACTCTATATTTTTATAAGAGCTGTAGATTTATCTGGGAATTCTGCCAATCAAAACTTTGCCAGGGTGTATTTGAGGACTAGTTTGTGAACTGAAATGTGATTGATTTAACTTGCAGTCCCAGTCCTAATAGTTTTGATTCCTTCATTGCATTCAAGTATTAGTTCTTGTTTTAAAAAATACTGTCTAGAATAATTCCCATCTTCCTCACACTTTATACCTCTAGAAACCTACTTACCCTTTCAAACTGATTTAAATACCACCAACTCTAGGTGGCCTTCCATGGTCATCATAACTGAAAAGAATCCCTTCCTACACTGACAGGAATTGGTCAAATTTCACTAATTTGCATTTTGATGTGATATGTGTGTCTATTTGAAGACGGTGCCTTTCAAATTATTGTGGAGTCTACTATAAGGATTTTCTTGAGAACATTACTACCCAGTGTCATCATGAGAATAAGAATTCTTTTTTTTATTGGAATTCCTGTATTTTTCTGCAGGCAATATGACAGAACAATTGGGAACATGGACTTTGAAGTTAGATTGTACACATTAAGATCCCAACATCACTGTTTACCAGTCATGTGACCTTAGGCAAGTTACTTAATCTCTTTTTCCTCAATTTCTTCATCTATAAAATGGGGATAAATATAGTGCCTACCCAATAGGGTTATCATGAGGATTAAATGAGTTGATATATGTAAAATGCTTAGAACCCCACCTAGTATTTTAGAATTACTGTATTAGGTATTCACTATTATTATTTGCCATAATGATTAACTTTAATATTATGAATTCTGAGAATTAGTCCATCAGTTTTCTCTCATCAGATTGACTGAAAGTATTAATAGATTTGAAGGAAGTCTGTGACTTGATCATAAGAGAGAGAACATTTTTAGGCTTGGCACCAGCCAAAATTTTTTCTCTTCCATTGCATTTCTTGTATACCATTTAATTTATGCAACTTTGTATAATTTCATGAACTGATGGAAGCTGTCTGATGTTTTTTCTGGAAATGGATAGGCTATGTAAAACTAAATAAGTACACATGTTTTTCTTTATCCTAAAAATTGAACTGCACAAAAATATAAATGAATTAAAGAATAGCTTAATTGCAGGATAAAGCAAAATATAGAAAGTTGGCATTTAGATAGAAGAGTTTAAGAGGAGGAGTTTAAGAGTTTAAGAAACAGGGAGGGTCACTGGGTGGTAGTAGACAATTGTCTTTCTAATTGGCTTTGCTGTCATTTGGAGAAACATACAATTTTGTTCATTCAATCTGTGTGATCTTCCATACTCTTCAGAGCGACAGATGTTCTTTTTGTGACCGGGGGTGGGGGTGGGGGGCGAGGGGTGAGATTTCAGAATCACTGAATGACACCGTAGTAAAACTAACCTGACAATTTGGAAGCCCAATGCCATATAATGTCAAACAGCCTTTAGGCATGTGCAATATCCCTTTTCATAAGCATTTTTTAAATTTTCAATTTCTTAAGCTGCTTTCTTAAATTGCTGTCTAATGCTGAAATTTTTAATCTTAAGAGCAATAAAACAACCCCCCTCACCTTTATAAATAATACTGAATGACTATGAATAGATTTCCATCTTTGAAATCTCTCAAAGGCTCAGAATGTTTTTGTAAACCACAAGAGCATACTTCTCTACAAGAGCGTTATGATTGTGGTTTATAATGTCTTCTGGACTTCTTGACTGATTTATAGCATAGTTATCCAGCCATCTCAGTTCATTAGTTTAAATATTTTTCTCAGCTTAAGTCACATGTCTCGTCAAATCGAGACTTTTCTTTAGTTCCCAGTAGTACCCTGTTGCTTGAATCTTGCAAATTCTAGATTAGTGAAAATGTCTCTCAACTTCCCCAATGATTTATGTCTCCAACATTCATTGAGCAAAACTATTCACTCAAAAGACTTAACTGAGTGAAAATTAGTGACAACATGCCTTGGGTTAGGAGAATAAAGCTACTGAGACAGCAGAGATCTACTAATTGAGCACTAGAACTCCTTCCAAATTATAGCAAGCCCCACTTGGAGGGAAATTTTGTACCTGGAACCCAGGCAGTGAAATGTGAGCCCCACATATGAATTTAATTGCCTCCTATTTAGTTCTACTGGTAATTTTTTCTTATGTGTGGATCCTATATTTACTTATCCTTATTAATCCTAGCTATTAGTAAGTACAGAAACCAAATAAGTCTGCCATTTTAAAATGCGTTACTATTATATAGTAATTACAAGTAATAGAAGTAATTCCTTGACTTATATCCCAGTACACATATTAGTAGTGTTAGAAAACTATACAAAATAAACTGCATATTAACATAAAAGCATAACTGCTTAGTAAAATAATTATGCTAGAGTAAAAATGACAATTGGATAAAATTATAATAATGTATTTGGATATGCATGGTAGGCATTTAAATAATGACTAGGCTGAACTAAAAGAACGTGGAAATATTTTGTTTTCAGAAATTAACTAAATATGGCAAAATCTGGGTTTTTAAGACATTTCATCTCTTATTTATCATGTTCTTACAAATGCTTTGATTTTAGTTCAGAGCTTTTACATGGTCCATTTTGAATCTGAGCATTCTTGATCTACATATGTTAGTAGTCTAATGGAATGTCTTGTTTTCCATGTAGACTTCTAGCCTCTGCCCTATAAGAGCACACTATATTTTGCTGAACAAGAGTGATAAATGTTCGAGTATAGAATCTTGCTTTTGGAGTTTAGCCTCAAAGAACAATTTGGCCAAAGAGTAAAATTTGAAATACAATATAGGAAATATTTTCAGTATTCTTACTTTCAGAAATTTCATTTAACTTCCACCACCTTTTCTCCCAGTAGCTGGCTGAAATGAAGTTTTAAATTTTCTTTATTTTTGATGATAGCAATTATGTTTGTGCTCTTGATGACTTCTTTTTTATCCTTTATTTTAAGCCCTAGATATTTGTCCTTTTTAAAATAATTTTTCAGAATGGGCGTGGGGATGGTAAAACAGTGCACAAATATGGTTTTCAAAAGTCAGATGTATATCTTTTGAGAGGTAATTTATATCTTCAAATGCAAATAATCTTTCTGGTCTAAAATCTTAAATTGCCTAATAGTAAAAAAAAATTCAAATCTATTTGTATCTTATTTATCAAATCTGGGCCATTAATATCTCACTGAGACATAGTTTTTAATGGAAAAATGTATATGTGCCTATGTTGATTAAAATGTTATATACTTACTAATTTTATGGAAATAGATTTAGAAAAGGATTTAAATAAATTTTGTAATTTCAAGAGACAAAATTACTTGTATGAAATTATTCATATCAAAGCCACTTATATAAATTATATTAGCATGCATCAATTTTACAGATACCCTGTTATTCTCAGAAGAATTCCTTGTAAAAATATAACAATTATAGAAGAAAAATAATAAATTTTGCCTAGAAAGGCCATCTTTCCTTGGAGTTGGAGGATTCTCCTTTTGGTTTTAACCTCTGAGTATCCAATCTGAGCAGGTTGCACCCATGGGATACATTCAGAGTCTTTATGCCACTGGATCTAATTACATCCCACTTGCTGACTATAAAACATCTTATGCTGGGAATGAGATATTATTCTTCACAGTCTCACTTTCTTATCTTATTTATATCTTACATCTTTTCTTAAATTCTGGATGTAACAAGGACCCCCTTAATACATGGCTCTGTAGATCTCACTGTCTAATTACATGTCATTTATCATTTCTTTTCTAACTGGTGAGAAAACCCATAAGGAAGCAGGATCAGCATTTTGTTCAGTTAAATGTCTTAACAGCATTAGTCCCAATAAGTACCTGTTGAAATTTAGAACTGGGTTGAATCTAGCACTGTAAATTCTGAGCATGAGCCTTAGGCAAGTATCTTAACTTCTCTAATCTTCAGCTTCCCCATCTTGCTAAATGGGCATAATACTGACCTTACATATTGTTACATTGAATATGACAAAAGTTCCTAACAACAATATCTGGCACATAGAAATTATTCAGTAAATGCCAAATTTTCTCTTCTGACTATTTTCACAACTGCTGGCTTCCTCTCTTCCATAGCCAGAGAAATAACCATAGTTTACCAATCTCTGCTTTATATGTGTGTGTTTTTTAATAAAAAAATATTTTTTGAAGCTAGAAGCCATATTTCTTTGTGCTTACCGTGTCATATTAACAGTGTTTAGTAGTGTTGGATTCATGATTACTACTGAGCACATCTGCTTACCGATTGGTTGATATAGGCCAAGACTTCTTATAGACTAATACTTATTATATACAAATGTTCTTGAATGTGTGCACATTATCATGGATAATGAAGAGTTGCCCATCAAAATCACATCTCTAATAGTAACTATATTGGGATAGAGAAAATGAATGTTGTGAGTAGAAAGGAAGAAAGAAATTATTAAGTGATCATTAAACTGAAACATGTTTTAGCTGTATTAGTGCATATCCTTTAAGCACAAACTCGAAATATTACCATTTCCAGCAATGAATCTCCATCTGCTTTAGTGGCTAATTAAGTCACATAGATTTTGAGAGGCTGCCAGAGATGTTGAGTTGAAATTGTCACTAGAGATTTATCTAACAGGAAATATCTAGGGAGATTTAAAATTTTATAATTCACTGAAACAATTACATTAGTTACACATAAATTTCTCTCAGTTT
>VBSM01002608.1:1136920-1154489 GCA_008086735.1 Cheirogaleus medius
CTATTTGATGAATGACTCAAAATGATCATGTCCAAAATGTACTAACCTATAAAATCTGTTTCTCATCCAATCTTCCTCATTTCAGTTAATGCCATCACCATCTATTCAAACAAGCAAACGAACAAGCAAAGAGTCTTCCTTTTCTCTCTCCATCTTTCATCAAATCCATTAGACTATCAGCAAGTCCTTTTGTATGTACATCCAAAATATATCTCAGATCAATGGATTTTTCTCCACTTCTTCCCACTGCCACTATTCTAGTCCAAGCCACTGTTGTCTCTCATCTGGACAATTGGTATGCAGATCTTCATGCTTATATACATGCTTTTTTCCCCACAATTTTTCTCTAGAGGAAACATAATATTCTATTAAAATTGTAAGCCAGATCACATTAGTTCCTTGCTTAATATAATTATGACTCGTATTAAGTTGGAATAAAACTCAGATTTCTTACTGTGATGTAGGCCCTGAGTAATTTAGCTCCTGCCTACCTCTGTAGTGTTATTTCGTAGACTCTTACTCACTTTGCTACTGCTACACTGGGTGTGAGTATTCTTCTTTTTAACTCTCTAATGTATGTTTCATCTCAGGGTCATTGCCCTAGCTGTTTCCTCTGCCTGGGAGAATCTTCTATCAGTTCATTATTTGTTATCTAATTTTTGCCTTTTGGTTGTTATTTCAAATGCCATCTCCTCGGAGTCTTCTCTAATCATCCTATACAAAATGAACTCTTTATTTTCTCTTATCTCTTTCTGTGTAAATGCTTCACAATAATTTTCACAGTCTATATTTATTTTCTTTCTCTAGCACTAGAATGATTACTCCATGTGAGTAGATGCATTACTGCCTTATTTATCACTATACCTCTATCATACAGTATAGTGCCTGACATAAAATAGGCGCTTAAATCTTTGTAGATTAAATGGAAAAAATGGACTTTCAAATCATATATCATAAGAAAATAGTATATATTAATTTAGTAATAATATACATTAATAGTACATATTAATTTCATACAATTATATATTATAATTAACCAAATTAATGGGTTAAATCAATTATAGACAGATCTGACAAGGACATTGTGACAGAGAACAAGGTGTCGTGGTGGCCCCATCCCCGTCAAATGAACATGGAAAACTTGTAATAGGCTTGTTGAAATGCCATTTCAAATATCCAAACTCTATTTCTAAAACGAATTGTGGCTTTCTTTCATCTGTCACTTCTATTACTTCTTTCTCCTTTTCTTAACATCCTTCATTGTGTAGACATAGCTTTTGCTATATAATTTAATCCCTAGTCTGTTTCTTGAACCACCGCTCCAGTTTTACTTCCTTGATTTGGCCTAGGTATTCCTATAGGACATAATCCACCATGTTTTGCCATACAAATTCACTTCTACCTTCATAATTATGAACTTGCTATTATTTCCACCTCCCAGAAATATGGATAACAGAGTGACTTAATCTATTCTGATCTGCAAACTGCCTGGTGGAGCCTCTTGTCAGCCTGCCTTTGCTGGGAAGTCATGAAGAATTAAATTTAATCCTTACAGAAAAAAGTACAGTCTTATTAATTAACAATAGTGGTCAGTATAAATTACTTTAATTGAAATGATTTGCTTAAGTAATGGTGTACAACAGAATTCCAGTTTAGAGATGGCCTTTGCTACAGAATAAGGTGTAATAAGTCTACAAAGCATATGTATTAATCTTTTCTGGGATGCTGAAACTGAAGCTTCATGGAAAGCTGAAAAATTGTTCTTATCCTTACTTTAAATGCAGTATTGATTTTAGACTCAAGGACTTGTAAGACCTGTAATTCATACTAGAAAAAATATTTAGACATTCATTATTGATTATATCTGTATATATTTAACACTTGCTAGCTGTATAGAAAAACTCAATTTTCATAATATATCCAAGTGCCTTTGGGGCTAATCTAAAGTTCAGGATCACCTGCAAAAGCTGAGTTTGGCTTTTTTTATTGAGAGACACCATATATTCTAAGCAAGTTCTAAGGGAAAGCTGTAGAAGGTAGGAGAATGTGACTAAGGAACATCATATATCCTACCTTCTAAGTTATGATGAGTCTGGCCTTTTCCCTACTGGGACACTAAAGATAACAAAGTAATAATACTTGTAAGATATTTTACTATGTCATGGAAAAAGGTAGAGTCTATTGAAAGAGCTAAAACTGTCTAGTCCAACAAAAACTCCAGAGCTTCCTTTTTGGCAGAACCAGGGAAGTCTGGGAAATTCTCTGTTAGGTGCAAAGAAGGTGGTTGACAGAAAACACATGGCCTCTTCATTAGGCATTACCAGTGTTTGAAAATCATAGGTAACATGGATGTCAATGGCATCAAACCTATCAATGGCAGGGCATATGAATGTATGGAGACGGATAGGGAGAGGGAGAGTGATAGTGCCAACATTACGAGAAATAAACAGTTGTCAGAGAAATTGCTAACAGAGGAGCAGAGCAGTGTAGTTAGCAAGAGATTTTTGACTGATCTTCAAAGTAAACTTGGGAACTTAAAATGAAATCTTAGGTCTGTTACTTTGTTTACATTAGAAAGTATTGCTTGTTTATTATTCTTGCATTTTTTGGTATATTATTCCTTGGATTGTTGTAAGTAGAGGAGCAAAGAACTATTGTTTGGATGGATTTTTTTGGCTTTTGAGATGAAGGCTCAAATGACTATGTCCTTTCATTTCAGTGGATTCTCTAAAATAAGATTTACCTAGATGTATTAATGATTTCCAAATTTGCACAACTTAGGCAATGATGTAAGTTGAATTAATGAAATCTAACTGTTTGAATCTGTTTTTAGAAAGTTAAATTGCAATTTGTTATAATTTAGAAAAGTGAAAAAAATCTTTGAAAGTCTCTTTTGAAATCAAAGCCTATCTTAGAGTTGTTAAAAATAAAATGAGCTACAAAAAGGGTCAGTTTGTGTTGAATTTAGAGTAGTTTATAAGTTTCCAGGGAAACAGAACATATAGAAATTAAAAGCAGATGTTACTAAATTGACACTCTGGAAACCCCCCAAGAGGCTTAATCCTTTGCAAGGTAACATTGCTTGCCCCAAAACTATATTTGCCAATTTTTTTTTTTTGCAGTGTGAGTTTTGACAACTATACTATTCCCAGGACAAACATGTATATTATTAAAATATCCTAATGTCTTGTTTATTATTGCCTCTTACAACGTTGAACAGACTGCCCACCACTGCCCCTTTGCCAAGTAAAAGCAGTGTATCTGCTCTTTTGTCCAGAAGAACAGGCCAGATTTAATACCTGGCAACTTTACATGTAAACTTGTAGTCCAGCTTACTACTAAATTCATGTTGGCTAAAGTTAAATTAAAAAATAAATCTAATATTTTTAGCCCTAGTCACTTCCCTTTAAAATCATTTCATCAGAAAGAGGAGTAGAAAATAGAGTCAGGTCAATAACTCCTTTGGATTCCAAATTCTACAGTAAATTTTGAATTACACATATGGTAACTAATTAATTCTAATAGCTTTCCTGAGACTATTGAGTATAATACTCTACAGTGCCTGAGTTGCTCCCTGGTAAGACAGCCATAGAGATTTGTTAATTCTTTCCTGCCACAGAGATATTATTTCACACATAACTAACACTTTAAAACCATTAATGTCTGTGTTCAAAGACATTGCTATAGGAAGCCTAATTGATACGTGAATGCAAAGTCAAGACCAGCTTTTTTTTTTTTTTTTCTGCACTTTGCCTGTGTGAAATCTGGTCTTTCTGTCCTGTGCACTGTCAGTGCCTATTTGTGGCACTGCCTCCCAGACTACACAAAATTATCCTGAGGTCTGAGGCCAATGCAGCAACTCTGTTTTTCACGGTCTAGCAAATGGGTAGCTGGCCAGCTGTAGCAGGTTTTTAGCAGCCATATTTTCCACATTATTTGATGGTATACCTTATAGACATGCAGGTTGATAGTTAGCATACATGTTCATCTTTTGTAGACTAGCACTTCTTAACCTTGGCACTACTAGTGCTTGGGATTTGATAATTCACTGGGGGGATGTCCCCTGCATTGTAGGGTAATTAGTGGCATATCTGATCTCTATGCACCAGATGCCAGTACCACTCCCTCCATCCAAGTGTCTCCAGGAGGAGCAAAATCATCCCCACTGGAGAAGTACTGTTGGAGACAAAGGGAAAATTAAGAGGCTTTGTAGCAGAGAAGTATTGTTTAGGATAATGTAACTAGTGGCACTGAAGAAAATATGAGGGGGAGAGGAGATGAACCAAAGAAGAGGCTGAGAAAAAGAAGCTACATTACAGTGACCAACTGGAAAATTAAGTAAGCTGTCTTTGAGTTTATTTCAGGATGTGTTTATTAAGTTGGTGCTATGTGCTAAGCACGGTGTTTATTGCTATAGATATTTAGACCAGTAGTGCATTTAAATTGCTTGCAGTCTGGTAGGGGAATTAGAAAAAGAAACCCAGTTACAGTCGTGCATGAACTACAGAAGTGTAACTTAATCCAGTTGATTAAAGGCGAAAAGGAGTGTCATGCAAGGCTTCCCAGAAGATTGATCTATGTGTTGAAGGTCAGAAAACAGTTATTAACATTTACAAAGATGTGGGAAGGATATTATATTTATAGGAAGCAGCAGGTGCAGTGTATTTATAGGAAACAGAGGGTACAGAAATATGTAGTAGGGGTGTGTGTGACGGGGGGGGAGAGAGAGAGAGAGAGAAACAGAAACAGAGACAGTCAGACACAGACAGAAAGGGACAGAATGCAAGAGAATGATGAATTTAGTGAGATATAAGTAACTCAACCTTGCTGGTGAAAAATGTTTAATGGAAAAATATTACAATAGAGATGAGACTGGAGAAGAGGTCAGGGACAAAATTAAGATGGATCTTTGGAAGTAATTTAAGTTTTATCTGCAAGGACATAGGTAGAATTTCGAGCTAAAAAATAATATAATAAAATTGGTGTTCTAGAAAGATAACTCTGGAAGTAATGAAAAAAAGATATTGGAATTGAGGTTAGACCACAGGCAGAAAACTTGGAGGCTATTGTAGATGTCCATGCACGGTAAAAATTAAAGAAAATTTGAGAAGCAGGATAAAAATAAAGAAATATTGTGGCGGGTGGGTAATTGTAACAATTCAGCACCACCTGTACTCCACCCTACCCACAAAAACTCCTCCACTAAGGTTTAAGTGGTAAGAAAGGAAAGGAGATTTATTAGATAAATGCATGTAGAGAGAAGGGCTGTGGTAAGGGAAAAAGAAGTAAAACTGCTGTAACAATCCAGGTCTTCTGCTTATGTGATTGATTGTATGGTAGACTCATTTATCAGTGAAGAAAAAAAGAAAAAAGAAAAATAATCATAGAAATAATCAATAAATTGGGAGTGATGATAAATTCAATTCAATTTTGGATATATTAAACTTAAGTTGCCTAAGGGATATTCAAGGGAAATGTGCAATGGATAGTTGGATATTTGCCTGTGAAGTTCAGCAAAAGGATCTTGTTTGTAGATATAGATTTGTAAACTATTTGTCACTTAAGGATCACTGAAGTCAGGATTGAAAAGAATAATAATACTTTAGAAGAATGAGAACAAAGATGAAAATATACCTCTCAGCTGGGAAGTAGATGAGAGGCAAGAGTTGAATCAAAACTTGTGGATCCATAGTCTGGACTCTGAACTACTGTACAGTCTTGACCCTGATTCTAAACACCTACCCACAACTCATTCTTAGAAATTACCACTCAACCATCATGCTATGCGGGGCCTTTCCTCCATCCCTGTAGTAGGAACAATAACACTCCTTAGGACATTGCTATCCCTTGTACATATCTTTATTGCAGAACTCAGGATGCTCAATTGCATTTTGTTTTACATTGGATATTGCAACTTATGAAGAGAAGAAACCTTATTATAATCAGCTCATATTTCCTGCACATAACAGAATGATTGAATGTACTAGGTGCTCAACAAAAATTGGTTGAAAGAAATGTAAATAGTGAAAGTGGGTCTGTAAGAGATTAAGTTGGACCAAGGGGTATATTTGTTATAAGCTCATTCTGTTTGCCATGACTTATAAATAAGTATTCTGAATATTAGCAAATCACTCACTGATATGAAATTTGGTTCGTGAGACTTCTTCCCATTTTATTAGAAGTAAGTTGATCCACAAAAAAAGATAATTAAATTTAGCACAATGTTAAGGTGCCAAAGTGGAAGAGAGTCCTGTGAAAAAGCCATAGGAAAAAGACACACTCAAATCATGGTCTAGGGGAGACGAAATTTCTGAGTTTACAAATTGTAGATAGTTCAAGATTCATTTTGGCAGGTAGTCTTGGAACCCTTTAATCTCTAAACCTTAACAAAAAAGGGAAGAGAAAAGAGAGAGTAATGGCAAATGTTATCCCTCTGTTCTTATAAAATGTGTTTTCAGTGAGATTTACTAAATGATTATAACTGCTACTCATAATCATATTCTAAAAATATATATCCAGTATATACACAATACAAAATGCCTATAGATGACTAGTGTAGAAAAGTGGTACCATGTTCTCTCAATGTACTAAAATGGCATCCAATAAAATCAAAATTGGATGAAGTATGATGACTGGGCATCACACATGAAGATGGTGCCCTGTGTCTATAGTCAGTTGGGCATGTGCTTTGAGTTGTTTTTCTAGTTGTGGTAATAGATTTGAACTGATTCATCTGCACTTTCTCACCGAGTCTGCTTTGTGACCGAGGACATATATTTTGGGGTTGGCTGGCTGAGGCTAGTGGTAAAGTCTGTAGCCATAGCACAGAGGAATTCAAACTGCCCAGACCCACAAACTTGGCCTCATTAGCGCTGTGCTCCAACCAACTGAGCTAACTAGGGGCAGGTGCAGTACCTAGTGCTGCACACATTTTGAGAGCATCCGAAAGTGGCCGGCCAATCAGATACCAATTGGGTGCAGGCAAATCCCTGTTTATTTGCATCCAGGCCAAAGAAAGCTGTGTATAGTGGTTTGGCTTTTCTTAAACATCCATCAGAATTGCCTGTCATTTCCCATGTTTATGGCTAAATAAAGGCTCAAGTCATCAGGACCCACTTCTGACATGAGGTTTTTATCAGTGAAAAATGGAAGCAGATGATTCCATCATCTTTTAAAGTAGTGACATGGGGTGATGCTGACATCATGTGAAATCTGTGTTGAAACTATTTTATTACCCACCAATTATTTCTTGAAAAAATTAATGCCTTTAAAATTTTACATAAGCTTTTCTAAAAGGGCTGATTCTAAAATATTCAATTGAGGGCTTTGCCTCTTGAAAAGTGCTTTACTTTTAAAAAAACCCAAATTTTATACTCATGTGCTTATCATAAAATAGGTTTGAAGTTAAAAAAAAAAAGGACTAAACTATCTTAAAGCAGAGATTCTCAGCCTTAGATACAGATTGGAATCACCTGGGGAGTTTTAAAAATCCCTGATACTTCTTTAAAGTAGTCTCAGGTGTGGTCTGGGTCTGGGGAGTTTTAGAAACTCCCCAGGTGATTCTAATGTTCAGTTACATTGGAGATTGCTGCTGTGAAATTTAGGGGAGAGAGTAATGAGCTGTGCTATTACTCAATATTTTGCATTTGGCAGAGAGCTTTCTGAATTCCTATCAATTTAACTAGTTAGCCCTATTTCCATACGTACATTACATATGAAATTATATCAGTGGTAGAATCTATGTGGGATTTCGCTAAACATTTGTTTTTCTTTTTAGATAAAAAGAAGGGTGTTCACGAAATAAATGCAAACTCCTGTGAAATTTGTTAGTCTTTAAATTTCAGTCCTATGACTCGAGTGAAAATGAGATCCAAGTGTTGTAAGCGTGATGCTTAAATATTATAGTTAGGAGAATATGTTGTCCATGGCTTCCTACTACTTATTTTCTAATATGTTTTTAGAGGGAATAAGTGAGCTGAAATTTCCAGCTAAAAACCTGATACTCCATAGCATTATCCACTGGCCAGCATGGTAGCTTCTGTTTTGGAAAGGTAAAAAGGTTTACCATACCATTTTTATGAGGTCTGCTAATTTTGATCAGAAAAAAAAGTAATTAAAATGCCATATTGACTCTGTAAAAATGACATTCTTGTGTAATGATGATGTCAAGCACCATATTAAAAAATATATTCCTATTATTTATTTTTCTTTTTCACTTAAATTTATAGTAATCTATGAGAATTCACTGCTCTTATAGATAAATAATTTGGGGGTTGAGAAAATTAAGTCATTTGTGTAAATCACACAACTAACATATAGCCATGGCAGTTTTAAATTCATGTTTGCCTGACTTGAAAACAAATCTGAAATCAAATCACTAAGAGAATAACTTTGTAGGATAGTGGCTTGTGTTGTAGTGGCAGAGGAGATGTTTCAGAGGTCTTGGTCCCTTTGAAGAGGTCTTGGTCCTATTTCCTAGCTTTCTCAGTATTGGGGCAGATGAGTTTGATTGTTTGGTAGGAATAAGAATACATTATTTAGTTGATAAAAAAATGCTTGCAATGCTTTCTGTGTTTTAGTTCATATACATGATATCACTCATTAAAATCTGACATTGAGAATATACCAGTAAATGTTTATTCAAATAGCAAGGGATTAAAATATTTGACCCTGTCTCCTTAGCATAAACTTCCAGAGAGAAAACATAGTAGTAGCAATGGCAGCTAACATTTACAAGGTGATTTGCAATTGACAGAGTATGTTTGAATGTGCATTTTTAATTCACTGGGTACTTTTTTTAAAAAAGCACACAAAAATAAGAAGATGCTTGAAATTTGTTTGCCATTTTTCTTTAATATTAACCTTATGGCTGGGCATTGTAGCTCACTCCTGTAACCCTAGCACTTTGGGAGGCCAAGATGGGAGGATTGCTTGAGGCCAAGAGTTCCAGACCAGTTTGAGCAAGAGTGAGACTTTGTCAGTGCAAAAAATAGAAAAATTAGCTGGGTCTGGTGGTGTGTGCCTGTAGTCCCAGGCTGAGGCAGGAGGATCACTTGACCCCAGGAGTTTGAAGTTGCAGTAAGCAATGATGATGCCACTGCACTCTAGCCCAGGCAACAGAGGGAGACCTGGGCTATAAATAAATAAACAAACAAACAAAGCTATGAAGTACTGTAGAAGTCTCCATCTAACTCAGTTCCTCATGCCAGAGAGTTTAAATGATTTACCTATGATGTCACAATCAGTAAGTAAAGGACTCAGGAATTGAAACCAGGCTTTCTCACCTAGAACAACTTTTTCTTCTTCTTCTTCTTCTTTTTTTTATTATACCATACCATATCCAAGCTCTGCCATTTCATAATTGTGTAACCTGCAACCAGCTATGTAAATTTCGTATACCTTATCTTTCAGATCTGTAAAAATGGGGAATTTGATAGTGCCTTCTGCATAAGATTTTTATTAGGATCAAATGGGATTAATATATGTTAATGCTTAGAACAGTGCTTTACCGGCCAGTAAATGAGGGTGCAATCAACGTTTGCTCTCATTTTTGCAGTATGTGTCTCCAATATCAGTATTACACAGAATGAAAATCATGCACCATGATTAAAACCAGCTGAATCTTTAGAGTTGGCATATTCTATGAAGTTATATGGTATCTTCAAGTATTTAAGTCACTCAAATTTGGCCACAAGCTGTCAATATATGTATGTTTGTGGTGATTTCATGGTCCGATGGAGTTACTAAGATACTCAACCCTTTATATTATGCACATATTTGCAGTGGGCTATAATGGTAGTTGCCATTACATACAATTAGCAAATCAGTTTTGGATAAACTAGGCAAGAATCTGGAGATGTCTAAGTTCTTATTCTGCTCAGTCTTGAGTGCTCTGTCCTATTTAAACAAAATCAATAGATCCATAAATACATACATTTATTATTTGTCAATTAAAAATAAAATATAAAAACCCAAAATCAATAGAGCACAAATTAAACAAGTATTATAGGTCTCAGGTTATCAGTGGCAGAAGTTACCTCGTGTCAATGGCCACATCATTTGACACATTAAAAAGCATCTGCACGATAGAATCAAATGGAGTTTCATTCTTGCAATACACAATCAAAGTTCAAATGTGGGCATATTTACTACAGTAAATGAGGTTCCATCAGTTGCTTGATTCTCAGGTCTCACTCATCATGAGAGAAAAAATTTTTAAATAGTTTTACTTGGCAAGTTCAGTGGACATCATTGATAATATCAAACTATAAACATATTAAAAAGTATTTATACTTATTAATTTATTTTATATATCCTTATTTGATAGAAAGATACAGAAATGATTAAAAGTCTTTGTAAATGGAAAAAATTCAATGTTTTTTAAACAAAATTCAGAAATTTTCTTTTAGTAATGTTAATGTAAGAAAATCTGATAGTTTAATTTTAACCTAGAAGCTCTAAAGCATTATATAGCTATATCTTTTTAACGGAGACCTTGATTATAAAAAATTTTATTGACTTAAAAAATGGTATATTTTTATATAATCTTAAGGTACTAAAAACCTTTAAAAATGCCTGCTTCAGTTGTTTGGCCCACACCTTGAGTATCCTATGTAATGTAACTAAGAAGGCATTCACCATTTAAAGTGATAGGAAACTCACTAAGTATCTCCCATCACACTTTTAGAATTGTTTGATGATTCCTCCTTATATTGAGCCAAATTTAATTCCTAGCACTCTGCATATATATTTATTTCTTTAAGGGCCTGTAAACATAATCTCTTAGTGTTTTCAAGTGACAATTTTTCAAATATTTTAAAACAAAAACTATGCCCTCTCTGATTTTCTTTATTGTATTCTAACATAATAAACGGTTGTAATTATATAGCTCTTTACAAAATGGATTGATTTAATATAAACTCACTGCTCTAGAAGATAGCTCCTGAAATACAAGCTATATCTCTTTAGATCACAATTAAACCTCCAAATCTTAGGACACTGCCTAACACATTAGGATATACTCAAGCTATGCTTGTTAAATGAAATAAATGAAATATGATGGATTATATTTTTGTTTCCAAATACTTTTGCAGTGAGAAGCCTATACCTCTTATGTAACCACTTGACTTCAATGCCTTTCGTGACAAAATTTATCCCTGTCCATTGAAGTGGTGCACACACCTTGTCTGAGCAGAGGTTTGAGAGTCCTTGCCTGGTTCCATCAGCTCTGTTGCTCTTTGCCTCACCACAAGTCTGGCATGTCCCAATAGAGGCTGCTCTTGTGCGTGGGCCTTGGAATAAAAAAGACCTGCTGCCCACGCCAGCCTGGAGCAAAGCTGTAGCAGATCCCAGACCACCATTATCAAGATGTGAGATTTTATACATATATGTATTTGTGTGTGTATATACTTATGCATATAAGCAACAAAATTAATTAGTATGTGTTAATAAAGCATGCCTTGCTTCAGTACCAAATTCTTTGATTTCCAATGAAAAGAAATTATAATTTCTCACTTTTTGACAATAAGGATGATATTTACTTTATTTCCAGTCTTCTATTATCTCTACACAAGTTTTCCAGTCTAACCGATAGTTATTTTGCAATCTATTTTGCAATTCTCTAAGTACCTTGAGAACTTGACCTCTCTTAAGGGGTAGATAATTATCACCAGAACTACTAAAACAGTAATGTTCTCTTGTCAATGTTTTATGTTTCTCAGAATGAAGAAAATTTCACTTGGTAGAAAATTGAAGCAATAGAAAAGAAAATCAATTTACTTTTTTTCTATTCTTTAACTAGACTATCCAAATACATCCAGAAACCATAAAAGTTGTTATGTGTTTTGCTTCCTAGAGATTTAGCCTACAGACATTCTATACATTAGAAAAAAAGCTTTATGCAGGACTATACAATTCACATTATATATCATAAAATGTAAAAAAAAAACAAGATAGAAATTAATGTAAATAATGGTTGAGTAAATTGTGGAGCATTTAATAATCCAATGGTTACACTATAACCACTTATTAAACCATTGTGAATGTATTTTAAAATTCTAGTAAAATCCACATCTAATGAAATCATCATACTACAAATACTGACTTTCTAGCTTTAAGGCTGTTGCTTGCAGCATTGCCTAGGCCACTTGTTTTTGCAAATGGGCTTTATGAAACCTCCAAGTCTCAAGGAGAGGTCTGGTATCTCTTATGAGCACTCAATGCACGGCACAACAGAAGTAAACTAAATAGAAATGAAAGATCTCTGTGGATTTGGAGATGAGTGTCCAGTGCATGAGTGTCCAGTGCATGGTATTCTGGCCTTGGGAGAGCCTTCTGCTGTCATGGTAATGGCTTCTGTAGGCAGAGAGGGGCTCTCACTGACAACCCTCATCCTTCCCAATCCCTCTCCCAACCCATATGAACACCCTCCCTTACATCTGTCTGCATGGTTAGGAAACATGCCTTTTCAGTAAATAATACGTGACTTCCATGTCCATGACCTTTAATGAATATAGACAAAACCTGAGGCTGTACCAAGTTTTTATCTTATTTATCTGTTTTCTTGCCTGGATTGTATACTTAGTTGTTTGAGTCAGACTCTTGATATTGAACATAAAGGCATCTGGGACCTTACTGGCATCAAACGAGCTCTTGCTTCTGATTGTAGTCTGCAAAATCATCCTGGTTTTGTTCCAACTCTCTGCTCCATGTATGAGATTCAAAAGTTATTCCTAGGTCAGATTCTTCTGAACACAGTTTAGAGTCAACAAAGGAATTTTGCTTGAATCCAGACTACAGGACATGAAATAAGTGTTCCTGAAAGAAAGTTCTCTTGCTTGTTTTCTTGGTTCAATGCATCCTGTGCTTTAACTCATGCCTCTGGTTCTAGAAATTGGCACTGCCTCTCACAGTGCTAAGCATCTGGGCTTTTAGGTTTTTCATATTGCTGTATACTTTCAGAAGGTCAGCACTTTGTAACAATTTTCCAAAGAAAACAGTCTTTGTTGCCATAACCTTCTTGTATAACCAAGTTCACAGAGCCTGGAAGCATTTTGTAATTGTATTGAAACAGCGAAAACTGCCCTCAGGGACCACCCAAGGGACAGGGATAAATTGGTTGCCTCCATTAAGTGATCTTTAAGCATCAAATTTTAGTAGAAATGTTGGGGAGTAAGTGATCACTTAAAAAAAAGAGGTTGCCTGAGGTCTGAGAGTGCAAGTTGGCCTACATTTAATA
This sequence comes from Cheirogaleus medius, assembly GCA_008086735.1. NCBI lineage: Eukaryota > Metazoa > Chordata > Mammalia > Primates > Cheirogaleidae > Cheirogaleus > Cheirogaleus medius. Next base: position 1,150,158 of record VBSM01002608.1, read on the forward strand.
ACTGCAAGGTCATTGCATGAAATCAGTAAGAGGAAGCAGAGAGAAGTGGGTATCTTATTTCCATACTGTGCTCTGATGGTTTGTGATGTCAGCAGCCCTTCAAAATGGAATGATTGCCTTTAAAATATCATATCATCTTGTTAACGAAAAAGGAGATCAAAGAATTTACTCCAATATCCAGTCATGACATTGTAATTTAAAAGTGCTTTGCAATGACTCCCATCCCAGGACCTCAAATTCTTTTTCTTAATTAATTTCATTCATTGAAACTGCTTTAAGGGCCAGAGATTTTTATGGCTCTTTTGCAGAGAAGTCAAGTTACATGCAGGGAATTCTCAATTATGCATGCCAATAATGGAGGAAATCAGGAGTAAAGATTATCCCAAATAGTGGATAATCCAAAAAATCCTCTTTTTTGGCCCTCAGAAGGTATGGCATTATTTTTTGTTGTTGCTGCTTTGTTGTCATTGTTGTATTTGCCATGAGATAATGAGCAGAACAGTAACAGAATGGACTACAATGCCAAATTAACCAAATATTGGTTGGGAAGGTGGTTTAGGAACATCTTGAATAGCAAAAGAAAGAAGACCTGATGTAAGGCATGCAATAGAATGAAGGAAAAAAGAAAACTACATATAAATCTTAAGTTTGGGTTATCAGTGAGAAAAATACAATTCTTCCCATTGTTTCTCTACCATGTTAATAACTTGGCTACTAATTAATTTTAGGTGAAATAAAGAGGAAGTAAAATTAAAATGAATATGAACTTGAATTGGAAATTTGAAAAGTTCAATTTTTAAAAATTTCCTCTATTTATAAGGTATATAAAAGGTAACTTTTGGTCAGGGAAAATCTGAATGAACTTATTATTTAAGAAATTGTTTTTGCTGATGTTTTTAAATGGAATCAGCAACAAATTAACTGGGAATAAACTGTGAAGAGAAAGAGTTAAAATGCACACTAGGAATTTGATTCAAAATATCTCAGATCTTCCAAAGTATTTATATACTTTGTCATCCCCCATAGGAAGCATCCTAATTTGGACCACATTGGTCTTAAACACAGTCAGTTCATCTCTATATTACTTTTTAAAAAATGGATGCATCAATAAACATGAACTGAGTATCTCTGATGACCATATATCACTGTTAGGATAGGAAACAAGGGTAAGAACATTTATTCATTCATTCATTCATCCAGTCACCTATCCACTCATTCCTTTATTTACCTCATGTATATACTTTGTTAGGTGAAAAATACTGAATATGGGTACAGCACAGATTCACTCTGACCATGAAATCAACTCAGTAATATAGTGTATGTATATACATATATAATAAGCAACTAAGCCTTTTGACAAGTAAAGTTAAAATAATATATAAATTATTTACATCAGTATGAGGAGTGATTTTTTTTGTCAACCCTCTATACTCTATCTGTGAGGTATCTACATATTTTAACTCCTTTAATTCTCACAACTCTCTAAGTAGGGTTGTTTTAGTCAATTTCTGCTGCTATAACAAAATACCTGAGACTGGGTATAAAAACTGAAATTCATTTTCTCACAGTTTTGGAAAATGGAAAGTCTGAGATTAAGGCACTGGCGGGTTCTTGTCTGTTGAGGGCTACTCTCTACTTCCAAGATGGAGCCTCTTGTTGTATCCTCACATAAAGGAAGGGCAAAAAGGCACTAGGACATTCCCTTTAACTTCTTTTATAGGAGTACTAATACATTCACGAGGGCTCAACTCTCAGGACTTAGTCACTTTCCAAAAGGCTCCACCTCTTAATACCATCACCTTGGAATTTATGTTCCAACATACCAATTTTTGGAGGGACACATACATTCATACCATAATAGGGTTATTAACCAAGTCCTCCAAATACAGAAAGTGATGCTCAGTGAGGAGCTGTTCCCAGGCTGAGATTCCAGACCAGGGCTCCAGAGCTTCAGGAGGGCATTCCAGATCTGGCCTCCAGGGCACAAAAGTAGGGAGGTAAAGGAAGGAGACACGTATGAAAATGTAAGAGAAAGAAGTTGCCTTATTTGGGGAGGAAAATGTATAGTTTTTATATGGGGCTAAATATTGAGAAAGAGAAATTTTCAATCACAACATTCCGAGGGAGAATGAACCACCAATACTGTATGGAAATTAAGTTGAACTGGAAGAGTGAAGACTTCCTTCTTTTTCTAGCTTACAACTTTGCAACTCTCTAGGTCTCTTGACACCTCATGGTTGGTTGAAAAGATCACATAATATACTGTATATTAAAATGTTTATACCTAGAAGAGTAAACTTAATGTCATATATAATTTGGCAAGTGCTTTTATTGAACATATTCTTATAGCCATACCTAAATTCACTAAGCCCGATAGCTCTCAATTAGGATAAGCCATGATTGTTTTATGATGTAGTTATAGAGAAGGCATTTAGATGCTTTAGTCCATCAATTACAGCTTTGAAGTGGCTTTTCCTAAAATCATCGTTTCACATTATATGATGCAGCTGTTAAAGAGATTACATTGCATATGCCTATATTATAGGCAGAAACCTGGGTCCAAAATCCTCTAATAATCCATAGGCAATGGGTTTGAACCTATTGAATTTAACTGATAAATGAAGACAGAAGGCCTAAGCTACTTACTACTCTGTCAACATTAGATAAAGAAATAGGAAATTTCCCTTAAAACTATGAACAAGATCTATAAAATGATCCCATTGCTTTTCTAGGTTTAGAGATCTTGATAGAAAATATCGAATCAAATTATCCTTTCCAGTTGCAAAAATGTTAAGAACTTTCTTCATGTGCTTAACCTTTGTTAGCCACCCCTCTACATGATGCAACATCAAAGAAATTCCTTTGGGAAAAACTAGATAATCAGGTTTGTGAGGGAAGAATTTTCATATGCTATCATCATTACTCACCAAACTATAGTGGAGTATAATTTTGTAAGCAAGAAAGGATCAAAAAAGATGACAGAAATTCTCTTTAGCCAGGTTATTAAAACTGATCCAAACAACGTTAGATTTTTATCTTCCATGACAAATCAGGTGTCAAGGTGAATTTGGTTACTTCCATTGAATGAGCTTCTCAATTAGATGACGACTGAATGATATGCTCAAGCTGCTATAATTTAACAATATAGAAATAAAGGCCTTTAATCTCTCCTCTTTGACTCAGCAATCCCCTCTGTTCATTTCAGCTTTTGAGAAAGGAGAGCCCTTGTCATGAATTCTTTTGAGAACAAAGCATCAACCTTTTTATTAAAGCTTATTTATACATGGCTCAGTCTCAGGTAAACTGATGTCTAATTTTTTTTTCCCCTTCATTCCTGTAATACTTTAAAGCTTAAACAGAATGTCACCATCAAACACAAAGATTACTACAGGTGCCGAACTGGTTGGAATAGAACTTAATCTCTACTGGGTGACCATGCTTATTGTAGAAGGTGCTACCTTTTGTCTTTTCAGACTTGACGGTGATTATCTTACAAACTTTAAATACATAGCACTATAAATCCACACACTTTACCTTAACTTAACTGCCAATAGTTCATCTGAAAGTGTGATTATATTTTCCATTAATTTCTGTATAAAAATAACCTTTTCTTTTTGTAGTTTTCAAAGCACTTTTAACTCTGTTAATTTTTGAAATTATCACAACAGTTCTGTGGGATAGTTAGGTAAACACTTCAAAAAACAAAACAAAACAAAATGAAAAAGAAGAAACAGACCGTGAAAGTTTTTGAGACGTTTCCTAAATCTTATGTGTAGTAAATGTGGCAACATCAGAAACAGAATTCACAGTGTCTGGTAATTTTTTCAGAATATTTATTGTTATCCATACTTCACTATTTCTTGAATAACAATGACTTATGTGTTTATTTATTATAAAAATCTATAGCTATAGAAATGGTTTAATTTTATTAATTATTAATATCCTATATTTTAACAGACACTATTTTAACAGTCACACTATTTTTTAGTGGTTATCACTAGTACAAGATCAAAGGCGATCTAATTTTCATTCATTTTGTTACCAGGAGGTCACTAGAATTACAATTTATTAGACCTTCAGGCAGAAGTGATGAAATAGAATCATAACAAATGCATGAATTCTAGCAGGTCCCAGCAACACTAGAAATAAGACTCATGAACATAAATAAAGTAAGAGCCATGAAAGCTACTCTGTAAAAGGGTGGGATGCAATGGATGGAGAAAGCAAAATGGTGTTTGCAGATAGCAAGGAAGGTATCTGGAAGTGAAAGATCATCATAAGCTATCAGCTTCTTATTTAACAAGAAAAAATACCCCATTTTGTGGATGACAC
>VBSM01002608.1:1162807-1208141 GCA_008086735.1 Cheirogaleus medius
AAATCTACCCCAAATATCAATTCTCTCAATAAATGTGAATGGCTTGAATTGTCCTCTGAAGAGCAATAGACTGGCAGAGTGGATAAAAATTCATAAGCCTAATATCTGCTGTCTACAGGAAATACATCTAACCCACAAAGATGCTTTCAGACTCAAGGTCAAGAGTTGGAAAATAAACTTCCAGGCAAATGGAAGCCAAACGAAAGTGGGAGTAGCTATGCTTACTTCAGATAACATAAGCTTTAAAATAGCAAAAGTAAGGAAGGACAAAGATGGTCACTATATAACGGTGAAAGGAAAAATCCAACAAGAAGACTTAACAATCCTTAATATTTATGCACCCAACTCAGGAGCACCCAGATACATTAACAAACCCTGTTTGATCTAAATAGCATAATAAACAGTAATGCCATAGTAGCTGGGGATTTCAATACCCCAATAACTGAACAGGACAGATCATCCAAGCAGAAAATAAGCAAAGAAATAATAGACTTAAACAGGGTTCTAGAACAAAAGTGTCTAACAGACATCTACAGAACATTCCAGCCAAATATACATTCTTCTCATCAGCCCATGAAACTTTCTCCATAATCGATCAGACCCTAGGCCAGAAATCAGGCCTCAACAAATTTAAAAAAATAGAATTATACCATGTATCTTCTCAGACCACAGTGGTATAAAATTAGAGTTTAATTCCAACAGAAACTCTTACCACTTCACAAAGTCATGGAAATTAAACAATTTATTGCTGAATGACTACTGGGTCAAGGAGGAGATACAGAGGGAAATCAAAAGATTCTTCGAACTAGATGATAACAGGGACACAAGTTATCAAAATTTGTGGGATACAGCAAAAACATTCCTGAGAGGAAAACTAGTAGCATTAAATGCTCACATCCGAAAAACAGAAAGCTCAAAAATCAATAAACTAATAAACCATCTCAAGGAACTGGAAACACAAAGTTTGGCATGCTGAAACATTCCGTCTGAAGAAACAATGTTTGGAAAGAGGCTGGGGAGTAAGGCATGGACCAGATTACAAACCACATGACCAAGCCCAGTGTAGTTTGAGCTTAAAACAGGTAGGTGCCACTGAAAAAGGAAGCAAACTCAGATTTCTTATTTCTGAAGAAGACTCCATTGAAAAAAGAGAAAGAAGGATTAAAGGGGGAACATACTGTAGACAAGTATACTAGTTTGGGGATTTATTGATGGCAAAGGCACAAGAGAAGTGTTTAAGGGCTTAAATTAATTTAGTAATACAGTGAAAAAAAATAATGATGGGCCAGGCATGGTGGCTCTCGCCTATAATCCTAGCACTCTGGCAGGTCAAGGAGGGAGGATTGCTTGAGCTCAGGAGTTAGAGATCAGCCTGAATAAAAGTGAGACCCCATCTCTACTAAAAATAGAAAAATTAGCCTGGCATGGTGGCATGCACCTGTAGTCCCAGCTACTTTTGAGGCTGAGGCAGGAGGATCACTGGAGCCCAGGAGTTTGAGGTTGCAGTGAGCTATGATGATGCTACTGCATTCTACCCAGGGTGACAGAGGGAGTCTCTGTCTCAAAAAATAAAACAAAATGAAATAATAAAAACAAAATGAAATAATAAAAATAAAATAAGAGGCATGCTACAACACAGATGAACCTTGAAAATTATGCTAAATAAAAGAAGCTAATCACAAGGGATCACATATTGAATGGTTCCATTTACATGAAATATCCAGAATAGGTATATATATAAAGATTGAAAATATAGTAATATTTGCTTAGTGTTTAGGGGAATGAGAGTGGGTGGGATGTGAAAAATAGCACCTAATGGGTTCAGGGTTCTATTCTAATATTGGTTGTGGTGATAGACTCACAAGTCTGTGAATATACTAAAAATCATTGAATTGCACACTTTAAATGAGTGAATTTTATGTTATGAATTGTATTCCAATAAAGCTATTAGAAAATATAATGATAAAACAATGTGGTATTTTCTGTAAGGGCATATATGTGCACATAAATTAACTGAAAAAGCTTACACACAAAATTAATAACAATAACTCTGAAGATGAAGAAATGGCACTAGAATTGAAAACAATGTTCTCAAAATAGACTTTAGCTGTATCATTATTTCAGGTTTTTTTAGTATCATGTATTTGTTTAGTATTAGTGTAATTAATGATTAATTCTCAAGTTATTTTCCTAATGGAGCGTTTCTCTACATCAGACCTATCAAGCGGCTTCTACAAAGTGAGGTTCAGATTTCTCCCACCCTCTTCCCACTCAAATGTCTCACTACCAAATCTTGCAGGAAACACTGGATGAGTATGTCTAGAATATATTCTTGCCAAGTGTAAAGTGGAAATCCTGACAAGTGCAATAAAATGCTGCCCAAAATGTTGCCCTTCCGTTGAGCAGTAACTTGATCTTCCAATAATGTAAGGTAACAGACTGCAGATCTTGTGTCATACGGTATTCAAGCAGTAGATTCTGTGAGAAGTGTTATTCTAGTTTATGAGAGAGCTAGGGACTTGCTCCCATCATACCTGGCTTACTTTTTTCTCTTAACTTGCCCCAGCTCCTCCAACCACTCCACCCCAAACCCTGTAGTAATGGGCAGCGAGAATCTAAAAGATTAAATAACTTTAATGTCAAAAATCTGAAAGAATATAAATTACTCAGTTATGGCCCCAAAGTAAAAATTTACTCCGGCAAATCCACAAAAGAAGCTTCAGGTTAATGAATATGTTAAAATTATACTTGGCAGTCTTTCCATGGCTTTTAGAACACCCAGAGCAGCACTTGAAATATTTTCCTTCTTCTCCAAGTACTGTAGAATTTAATTCATAACATCTTGAAATTCCAAAATAAAATCACCTTTAATTAAGAATTTCAGCCTGCCATAGAAACAAAGAATGTTATATTTTTCTAAACATAAGTGATTGCAATATTTATCAAAGCTATGTCTGTATTTAAATGTAAAGGATGAAAGTTTTAAAAAGCAGGATTCTGTGGACCAGAAAGTAATTAGTTTCAGGTGTTTCCTGTTAATAAACTAGGATAAACTTAAGGCCAGACTTGTGAAATGATTTTCCTTAATTAAAAAAAAATCAAGTATTTTTTGTTTTCTTTTCCCAAAGGTGAACTGGAATAGTATGTTCTTGACTAAAGAAGAGAATGTGATTGCCTTTATCCTTAAAGCTTTGAGGTACCACTTTTTTTCCAAATAACCAGGTGGGATATTGAAATAATGTGAATGGTTAGAAAACTGAGAAACCAGAGTTCTCAATCAACTATTAATTATTGACCATCTATTTTGTGAGTGTTAATCTCGCAGCCAGGGTCTAATGTTCTATTTACTAAACATGTCTCCTGCCTACGGAGACTTCCAATCTGAAATATATGAAATGACCTGATTCAGTGGTATTTTATAGGCTATATCTATTCTCTGCATCTGATTAAATGGTGAATAAATGCAGAGAAAATATTTATGAAGGACTACTGTCATAAGGAAGTGAGACTGGATCTAGAACTTGGAACAAGAGTGGGGGATTCACAGGTGAAGAGAATGAAGAAAGACAACAGGCAAGTCAAACATCAAGGTGATGACAGAGGATTCAGAATGAGTGTGGTGTGCTCACTGGTTAACAAAAAGTCTTTCCCAATGGAAGAGAAAGATGTACATAAAAGAATAGAGGGAAGCAGATAGGATAGTGATAGGTCAAGACCTAAACATTTGTACCCCTGTAATATTCTGAAATAAAAAAATAAAAAAAAAAAAGATCAGGTTGGTACTGATTTTGCAAGAGGGAATTCCTTAAATAATTTTATTATAGCTGGAAGTAAAATTGGATTAAAAATTCCAAGAAATGTTGACTTGCTTTGACTACTTACTATTACATTTGTCAAAGATATGAATTAAGAATAACTTCTGACCTTCAGTCCCAGGTAAGCAAAAGAACTGATAGAGAGATATGAGGTAGAAAAGTTCATGAGTTCACCTTTGAACATGCTGAGTTTGCAGGTACATCAGGCAGTCTATGTTAAAATATCAGGAGGTATATATATGGAGCCAATGCTTGGATGAGAATTATATGGAAATTCAGATTTGAAAATCATCAACACAGTTGAAAAGGGAGTATGTAGAAAACAGGACTTACAGCCAAAAACTGGAACTTGGAAGTGTCAGTGGTTAAAGAAGAGGAGCCAGTGAAGGAAACAAAGAAGAATTAATCATGGAAGCAGAATGCCAACCAGGACGTCATTTCACAGAAGCCAATGGAGGAAGGCAGTTCAGGAAGGGTGGGGTCACCAATTTCAAATGCTACAGAATCATCAAAGTGAAGGAGAACAAAGAAAAGGCCCCTGGGATTTGGAAATACACACACACATACACACACACACACTCACAAACACGTCATTGGTGACCTAGAAAGAATGCACATGGTAAAGTTTTTTTAACAACATACTAAAAAGTGCAAAATTTGATTTACACTAACATTTAAAATGCTGTTTCTGTTTCTCCCTGAAAGAGAAAAAGCTTGTTTATTTGGCATTTGTATTATTACTCAATGCCTCAACACGTCTGCAGCACTAAGAAAATGCATTTATAACCAGACTCCTAAGATATTTAAAGTGATTTTATATCATCAAAAATAATTCAGTGGAATATGGCATGACACACACTATTTATGGAGTTATCACTGCAGATTATACAAAGGAGTGCCTAATGTAATTCATATAAAATCTTCGAGCTGACTCACAAATAGTCAAATATAAATATCCCAAATCTTCAATATCAAAATCAATTATGCTGTTTTTGTTTTAGTGTATTTCACAGTATTATCATTCTTTTTGTCAAATAAGCACTCTATATTAAAGAAGCTATTTGATTCACCAGAACACAGTACCCTAAAGAGTTAACTGTGGTTGGAAAAAAGTGGAGAGTAAATTAGAAATCTATGACTGTTAACTTAATTACAGAATGGCTTTTACAGCCCTGTAATTTTTTCTCTACTTTTCCTAACAAAGCTAAATTGCTTTATCTCCAACACCACAATAAAATCATTAAAGTTAGAAATAAAATTAATAATATTCCTGAGAGATAGTTTTCTCTTGACCATAATAATATTTTATTCTCTTTTAAGCAATAAAATATAGTTCTGTGATAGAACATTACTTTGGGAGCAAACATGGCTTCTCCCAGCAGCTTTACCATACCACCTCAGCTAAGTGCCTGAACCACATCAGTCATTAATTTCCCTCTTTCAAATAAAAGTAATGATTCTAGCCCTATTTACCTCATAAGATTTTTGAAAGGAAAAAATGAGAAATTAGTGTAAAAATAACATGTTAAAAGGTATTAGCTCTTACAGATTCAATCTATCCTTTCTAGGCTAAAAATAATAATTGCTTAAAAATATTAACATGTAAGTGTTGGTTTTGTGAAAATAGGCAGTTCAGCTGCCAATCGTTGCACAATGGAAGCCTTAGACCAATTAATTGTTAAAAAGATAATATAGGTTTGATTTTTTTTAGCAGAAAATACATGGTCATAACATTCTAATTCTCTCTTGTTATGTGTATTTGTTGTATTTAGAAGGCTGAAAGAAAATATTCCTTCTCCCCTACTCCATCTTTTCTTTCTTTCTCTTTTTTAGGCTTGATCACCTTTATATAATAGCAAGCTTCTCTTCTGAATTCTCTTTCTTTCCATAACTGCATTAGAATGTTTATATTAGCTGTCAGAGTAGAGTAAACCCCAAAGCCATAAGCAGCCTGGCTAGCTCAAGGGGGCTATGGCAGGGCTCCCATTAGAGGATTTTTATTGTTAGTGGGAGTAACTGCTCATAATCATACTCTAAGACTCCCTGAGACCAAAGGATTTGTTTTGTGTTTGTACACTCTGAGCATCCTTCTTATTATATGAAGCATTACTCATCAATGCATATAGCCCATTAACATTTGACTGCTTACATAGGGCAAAGCTGTATACTCCCTAGAAGCAGGCAAGAGGTTATACAAAGGCTATAGGGAGTTCTAGGGTCAATAGGTGCTCCTAACTGACTTAATTAGGTACTAATTAACCATTATGAATAAAAGTCTCATTCTGATCAACATTTACTGAACAACTGGTTGAGTCTGTCTGGTTTTTGCACTAAGCAATACTGCTATACAAACCCATCACCCCACCACTACCTTTTTAAATAAACCTGGGATATTTCAGAGAACTGCTCCTTAATTATCTTCATTCTTCCTGGCTATTCTTCCCTCAAAAGTCCTTCAAAATGTTCATGCTGCTATTACCATATATACTCATTGCATGCATGTAAATATTCTGAATGCAACATATTATGCTTTACCTATATGCTAAATCAGGTAACTTCTCATTCTTTTTTTCAATCAATGTTTCACTCTTTCCAAGCAGTTAGTAGAGATAGCAAATGCTAAAAATCCACAGTATCTAAACAGATACCTTAGAATTCGTTGCTGTTTTGTTTTAATTTTCAAAGCCTGGAAGCATCTAAGATATTTTATCATTGACATATATCTTTAAATATTCTATCAATTTATTGCAAGGAAATATTATTTTAAAATTTAAAAACATAACTGTTGAACAATCATGGACTCTTCTGTTAGCTTATTACTTATAATCTATATCAAGTTTTGAATAGTAATGTAGTAATCTATCTAAATAAATTTGGAAACAAACTTTCTATTCTTTTATATAGGACTGACCACAGAATTACTGTTTAGTAATCATATTGATTTAAATACCCTTGTATTCATTTTCTATTGCTGTGTAACAAATGACACCCATTTATTATCTCAGAATTCTGTAAGCTAAAAGTCTGGCCACAGCTTATCTGAGTTCTCTGCTCAGATATTACAAAGCTGAAATCGATGGTTGGCCTGTAGTCTTGCTTGCAATTTTGACTAGGAAAGAATCCATTTCCAAGCTCCTTCAAGTTGGTGACAGAATCCTGCTACTTGTGGATCTATAACTCGGATCCCAATTTTATTTTGTTGTTGTTGTTGTTGGCTGTTGACCAGCAGTTGCTCTCATCTCCCATAGCCCACCTTCACGTCCAAGATACATGGCTATTTTCACAGCACTGCAGATTGCTTCCTCAAAGCCAAGGAGAGTGTTTACAGCTGCTGCTGCAAGTCTTTCAAATAGAGCTTTTCTGATTATGTGAGACACACACAGGATAATCATCCTTTCAACATTGCCTGCTTCCAGAAATAATTACATTTTCAAATCCTTTCACCTTTACTTAACATAATCTAATCCCAGGAATGATAGTCAACATATTTGTGTGCCTTGCCCACATTCAAAGGGAGGAGATCATTCAAGGGCATGGGTGAATGGGGGTAGGAATTATAGGGTCATCTAAGAGACCTGCCTAACACAACCCTAACAAAAAGAATCCTAATAATTAAGACAACATTGACATTAATATTGATGATAGTGTTGTTCTTTTATTGGAGTCTACTAAATAATTTCATCAACTCTTCAGGGAATTACAGAGAATGTAACCTGAAACTTTTGCTGAAAACATCTAATAGTCATGACTGTAAACTATGATATTTCTAAAGATTGCCTGACTGCTCTAGATATTCTAAATGTTATCTTGAGATGAACGAAGACCTGCAGGGAGTTGAAACACATGCAGCACATTGTTTGGTCTCTCAAAGGTTAGCGTTTCCTAACCTTGGCTTTCCTGTTATCTCTCAGCCTACATTGAAATTTAGAATAAGCATCCATAAGGATGTTATCATCATATTTGTGATATGGCTGTTGCTCACTAGGTAAGATGGTCTTGTCTTTATGAAAGAAATTCCTCTCAGGCTTCAGTAGAAGGACTGTCTTCAGGGAAATTAGTTTTTATTTTATGAGTATTGACTCATATAACTGATCAAAATTTCAATTTTGTCTTAGCTACCATGAAGTATAAAAGTAAATTTACAACATACCTCTAGGAAACACATAAGACATTTGGGGTACAATCTTTATTTAAATTTTAATTTAATTTTCTTACTTGTGTTTTCTTTTGTACCTTGAACTTCTCCACTTAACTATTTTTAATCTTGTAGTTACACAGGTATCTTTATAAATTGCCTTACATTTTTTTCAGAGATAAATCAATTAATATTTATTGAGTATTGTAAATCTATCAGTTTTAAGCACTGTAGCAGGGACCTAAAACAAACTCTTTAATTTATCCTTCTCAAAAAAGAGAATAACTAATGGGTTTGCAAAATAATTAGGAATGTATATAAGAAAGAATTAGCAATATGTTAAAGATAATATAGACATAAGCATATATAGTAACTATTATAACATACAGCAGTATAACACTTTATAGTATAAATACTCCTTCTTTTATATAGATACCATGTAGGAATGAAATCATATTCATGTGTACAAATGTAGTACAAATGAAATCATATTAATTCTAACAAGCACAAATTCCTCATCTTTCAACCATTTACTCATGTAATGTCTTAATTCCATTGACAACATCCACTCCAATTATTTTGGGAAGTTCCTCCAAAATTGCCTCAACCGCAATCCAGTCTGTCAGCCGCAATCATCATGTGATAATGTGTCTTTGTGATCTTCTACTTCTGATCCGGCTCCTATTCCTCAACTCTCACTGCTCACACAGTCTCTTAAAAAAATGACAGTGTTTGTTCCAGTGAAGGTGTTTCTTGTGAGGCTTGGAGTATCTAAACAAACATATGCCAGTCATCTCAATCTGCCTTTTTTAATATGATCAAATTGGTTCTGAGTTCATAAAGAAGAAAGGAAAGTGGCTCTTTCTCCAGCCTTGGGCCATGATTTCTTACCTGGAGAACAAGCCAGCACTGCCTTTATTTAAAATCTACAATGAGGTCCTTAAATAATCTACTCTATCTTTTGGCCCACCCCTCTAAATATCGCAGATAAAATCCTTTTGATAAGAATATGTAAGAATTTTATACTTATTTATGCTCTTCCACCCTTACCTCCTTGCCTTCTTGCCTTTCCCTAAACCCCTGGCCCAGAAAAAATACTCATCCTTCTTTCTCCAGATAAGGAAAATCTAGTATCATCATTTTCTTTATTATTGAGGGTCAACTAAGTACCAGGCACAGAGCTCGGTGATTTTTGGGCTTAATGAATGCACAGAGAGATTAAAAAACGTGACCACATCAATCTGGCTAGTAAGTGGAGGAGCTGAAACTCAAACCTAGGTAGTCAAACTCCACAGCCCACATTCTTTATCTGATATACTATATCAATTCCCTAATGTAAATCAATAAAGACTATATTTTAAAGAGTGAAAAAGAAAGAACTTTTATATGAGTGCAATGGTATGTAACAAGGTAATTGAGAAACATGTGTATCTGTAACCAAGTGATGTTAAACATATTTGATTGGCTAAGGTCTGGTGTGAGTTGACTTAACTAAGAATTAAATGGTTAAGCGATGAAGGACCAGTTGATGAAAGACCAGGTTTTTCTAGTTCTGTTTTTTAAACATTAAAAAGTGTTGGGAAATTCTGAAAACAATATTATTTTTATTGGACACTTTTAAAAAATGTGTGCAGGAAATGTCATGAAACCAAACAAAGAAAAATGAAGTGTTAAAACTTCTAATAAACTACAAATATTTCATTAGAGAGTCACTGTGTGTTTCTACACAAGGAAGGCATATGATTTAAAAACATAAAAAGTAAACGCTAAACCTCTATTTTATGTGTGTAAAGAAGGGCTTCGATTTTATTTAGGGAGATTAGCAGTTTACCACTATTGATTTCACCTTATAAAACTAATTGTTTATAATCTTATGAAAAATCCTTAGTTTAGAGTTGCTCAGTTAGTTTCAAATCTATCAGCCCATTAATCTTTTTTTCAACAGTACCAGTTTGTTCAGAGTGCTTTTCCACCTAAAATGCATACTAGGGTACTGTAAGCCACCTCTTACTTCCAGCATGTTCTCAATAAGATTTTAAAGATATCACTTATGATCAGTTGGTGTTCTAAGTTGCAAGCAAAAAAAACCAACACTGGACAATTAAGCAGAAAATGATTTGTAATAAAAGCATTGGATACTTCATATGCTCTCCAAGATGACCAAAGAAAGACCACACAACCAGGAAAAAAAAAAAAAAAAAACCCTTCCAGAATAATGCTGCATAACTTATCAAAGGGAACACTCCTCTGTGGTTGCTGCCAGCATGACTAGGACTCAGCTTTAACTAAAATAGTGACAACAGACACTTGGCCCTGAATAAAGCTGTTTGATTACTATTGCCTGTGGAGATGGTGCAGAATTGCCATCATCATATCTACTCTCATTTTCAGAATAAATTCTGTAACATTCCTAGTTTTGGATGTCATTAACTTCACATTCAAATCTGTGGTATCTTTGGCAGAGGCTAAAACGTGTCTCCCCTGGGGAGTATCCACTGCAATTTCTTTATTAGAGCTTGTTTCTGGCTCCATATAGCATCCCATAGACATTTCATGAATCACTGGTTCCACTGAATCTTAAGGGCCACATGACAGGGCTTCTTTCCTTTGGGCCCAACTCAAGGTAGCTAGCCTTTTGGGTCACACAGTCAACTAATTTGTTGCCTCTAAATGCAGACAGATTCACCAAATACTATATCCCTACCTAGTGGTAGGGAATGCAAAGTACAGCTATTGCTCTTCCATTTTGTAGAGAGTATCTTGATCATGCTATGAACATACGGGTCTTCACCAAGGACACTTAACCAACATGGCAGGATTCCCTATTTTTGTGCATTTTACTATCTTCTAGTAAAGTACCAAGAAGCTCCTACTCTCCTAGTACTACCAGTCTAATTTTGTGAAGATAGTGGGCAAGCATGGTATTTTGAGGGCTAGTAAGATTAAGCTCCTATAAACTAAATTATAGTATGTATAATCAGAGAGAGCATATCTCTTTGGCAAGACATCGAGGATGTTCTGTTCATGCCAGATAAAAATTATATATATATATATATAACTATATATGTGCATGTATGTGCATATATCGATAGATAAATAGATTTAAACTTCCAGATTTCCAGATTATACTAGCTGCTAGAATTATATGGGTGTGACCCAGGAAATAAACCACATCTGGAACTGCTGCTGCAATTGAATTACTTATTATTTAAACTAAAGATAATCCAACTGTTATTTTCTGTACCAGTGAGACAGGTGAGTTTAATGTGGACACAAAGGGATTCACTATGTCATCTTCTTTTTTTTTTTATTTCAAAGTTTTACAGGGATGTGAATGTTTTGGTTACATAAATTACTTGTTTGAGTCAAAGTTATAAGTGTGTCCATCACCCAGATAGTGTGCATTTTACCCATTAGGTGTGAATTTACCCATGCCCACCTTTCCCCTCCCATCTGCCATTCTTAGAGAATGTTCCATGAACTGATGAGAAAAATGTTATTCAGTGGTTTTGGGTAGAATGTGCTGTAAGTGTCTATTAGGCCCATTTGTTCTAGAGTTCTTTTTATGTCCATTGTTTCTTTGCTTATTTTCTGCTTGGAAGATTTGTCCCATTCTGTCAGTGGAGTGTTGAAGTCCCTGGATATACAGTGCTACTGTTTATCATTTTGTTTAGATCAAGTAGGATTTGCTTTATCAATCTGGGTGCACCTGTGTTAGATGCATAAATATTTGGGATTGTGATGTCTTCTTCTTGAATTGTTCCCTTCACCATTATATAAGGCTTTCTTTACTTTTGCTGATATGAAGTCTATGTTATCCAATATGAGAATGACTAACCTAGCTTTCTTTTGGTTTCCATTTGCATGAAATATTTTTATCCATCCCTTCACCTTGAGTCTGAATGAGTCCTTGTGGGTTACATGTGTTTCCTGGAGACACCAGATACTTGGCTTGTATTTTTTTTTCTATCCAATCAACCAGCCTATGTCTCTTCAGTGGTGCATTCAAGTCATCACATTTATTGAAAGAATTGATAAGGGGGGTTGATTTCTGTTCATCCTGTTGAGTAGAACTTTATTGTTTTGTTTTACATCTTGAGCCATTGTGGTATCTGGGCTCTGACCTTTAGCTTTTGGGTGATTTTACACTGGTGGATGTCTATTGTGCTGATCCATGTATAATACCGTTCTGAGTACTTCCTGCAAGGCACGTCTTGCCTTGACAAATTCCCTCAGTATTTGCTTTTCTGAGAAAGTCTTTATTTCTCCCTTATAGAGGAAATTTAGTTTTGCAGGATATGAAATTCTAGGCTGGCCTTTATTCTGTTTGAGAGGACTGAGAATGGGGACCCAATCCCTTCTGGCCATAAGGTCTCAGTTGAAAAGTCTGCAGTTAGTCTGATATGTATTCTTTTGTAAGTTACCTGATGCTTTTGCCTTATGGTGCTTAGGAGTGCCTCTTTCATGTTTACTTTGTCCAGTCTGATGGCTTTGTGTCATGGTGATTGCCTCTTCACGATGAATCTCCAAGGAGTCATTTGAGCTTCTTGTACCTTGATATCTAGATTTACAGCAAAGCCAGGGAAATTTTCCTCAATTATACCCTCAAATAGGTTTTCCAACCCTTGTGTATTTTCTCTCAGGGATGGCTGTGATTCTTATGTTAGGTCTCTTTCCATAATCCAATATTTCTTGTAGGTTTTGTTCGTTCCTCTTGTTTCTCAGATCTTTCTCTTTGAGTGACTTGCTTAACTTGAAGGTTTTGTCTTCAAGCTCTGAATTCTTTCTTCTGCCTAATCTAGCCTATTGTTAAGGCTTTCCACTGTGTTTTGTAATTCCTTGAATGCATTTTTATTTCCAGAAGTTCTGTTTGATTTTTTTTTAAATAATTCACTTTTCTTAGTCAATTTTTCATTCATTTCCTGCATTGTTTTTGTGGTTTTCTTGTGTTGGGTTTCATTTTCTCTTGTATATCATTAAGCTTCCCTACAATCCATATTTGGAATTCTTCATCTGTCATTTCAATATTTTCATTTTGGTTGGTGTCCATTGTTAAAGCGTTATTTTTTCTTTTGGGGGGTCCTTTTGCTCTGATTTTTCATGTTTCTGGGGTTCTTCCCCTTATTCCTTTTCATTTGGCCTATTGGTTGAGACCTGGGGGTATTAGGCCTGGCTTATGGGCCTGTCTCTGTGTCCCCAAAGATCAATCCCTGGGCATGCCAGGGAGAGGAATGCTGGTCCTGAGTTGCCTATGGGGTGTTCTAGCAGGTTTGATATACCTCTCAGGTAACCTCTGATCTGCTGTCTTCACTTCTTCCCAACAGTGTGTAGTGAGTTAGTTTCCCCCAGCTTAATTTTGGTGATGGTGGGTGGTACTTGTGAGTATGAATCAGCCACACCCTGTTTGCTTAAGTTGGAAGACACTATGATATGCCATGTTGTTGTTCTCCCTGTCATTGGTTGATATTTGTGTGATAGAAACAGCTGCTGAAATGTTATTTTGTGTCTTTGGTAGACTCTGCAGATCCCCCAGGTGGAGTACTTGAGTGCTCCAAGCTTTAGGAGGGACCCTGTAGTTCCCAGGGGTTTCTTGATTTCCATCACCACTGTGGTAGGGGAAGAGCAAGGCAGTTCATGGCTAGGTTATGGTAGCCTGAAAGACTTTGCAAAGCCTTGGTGGACCTCAGACATTGCTTTTCCAGCCACTAGTGGGAACCACTGGTAGGAGAGTTGGGACAAGCTCTCCAAACTGGAAGAGCTGTTTATGGGGTAAGGGGCTAAACTCTTGTACACTAAGACCCCAGGCTGGGTTCTTTCTGCCCTTATCCAGTAGTACAGTTTTTCTGTGTGGAGGGTTACACACTCCCTCAAAAGGCTACTTCTTGAAGCCTGACACACTTTGTAAAATAGATTCAGTAAATGCTGTAAAGGGCATGCAAATGGACCTCCCCAACAGTAGGATTTGCTTGCAGGAAGGAATAAGCTGCAATGTTGTTTTTTGGTCCTGTGACTGGCTCTAGCCCCTCAGAAGAAACACTTGAATGCCCCAGGTGATGGGTGGGGCCCTAGAACTTCCAGGTGGGTTCTTACTCTCTGCCACAGCAGGTTGGGGAGTACAACTGTGTGGGGCTGGGTTGGGTGAGCTTGCCCTCAGGCTCCACAAAAGCTGGCAAGGTAGCTGTTTTGGCAGAGGTCAAAAGTCTGCTCCCAGCTTCTGGGCAGGGCTGCCAGGGAGGGGCTAAAGTGATCCCACCCAACCAGAAAGTCTGCTTGTGGAGGCAAGTCCATCTGAGTTTCACAAACTGGGAGTCGGCAGTGGGCCTTGCTCCTCTCCCGCCTCCTCTGAAAGTTATAGATCATTGCCTTTCCCAAAGATATAGTTATTCTGATAAACAGACATACATAGCTTTGTTAAAGCATCAAGGAGAGTCAGAGTACACATTTATGATAGTACTAAAGTTCAAACTCAAGATCATTTATCTTTCTTTTGGTTCAAGGACAACTGGATATTTAAACTGACCCAAGTCTAAACATTGGGTGATAAAATATTATAAATTTTGGTGGCTTAAGTAAGACCTCCACTCACTAGGCCTATGGTTTATTCAGTTCTATGTTCATACTGGTTACCCCATGATTGTTATACCACTATTAAATACCCTTATGGATCATACTATTCTGATCCCACTAGTCTAGCAGTTGTGTTGCTCTTTACTTTCTTGCACTCTGGTATCTAGTACTACAATGAAATCAGAGAACTCTTTTCAACTGCAGTATCATGCACAAGCATCTCTTGCTTCCAAAGAATAGCCACTGGGGCACATTTTGAAGATGTTGGGACTTCACTCACTGGAGTATTTCCCAAAACCTTAGAGGAGCAAACATATACTGAGTCCTCTAGAGAGCATAATAGAGTGCTGAGCAGTCCAGTGTGTTCAGTCCTCTTTAGTACTTATTAATTCATGAGCCTTTGGATCCTTTCTCCTATATTATACCAAAAATTTTAGTTTAGGATAAAATTAACCAACTTAAAAATAAAAATTAGAACCACTCCCAAATGCAGAAGCTAGCACAGTAAGCCAAGGACCAGCTTGTTAAGAGAGAGAAGGGGGAAGAGCAAGAGAGCCAGAGAGCCAGGGATAGGGAGAGAGAGGGAGGAAGAGAGAGAGAGAGAGAGAGAGATTTTTAAATATATAATACACACTTTATGGAGAAATATAAATTATTGTATTAAATTAGTTATTTTGAAACAAGTTTGTTTCCAGATTGAATTATTTCCAAAATAAATAGTCTGACAAATGAACCATTGTTCCTTCTAAGGTATCATTGACTCTGTGTGTAATAGGTAATTTATATGAAGTCAGAATTTTTTAAAAATTAAAAACATTTCAAAATTTCCATTTTCTAAATGTGTGTGTATATATATCATACTTAGAGACTCATAATGCACATGAACAACCTATTTACTTGAGGAAAGTTGCTCAAAAATAGTTGGAAAGTTGTTTTGTTGCAACACTTCAGCCTGATGAGAAATACAGGTAGCCAGGGCGCTTGGAGTGAAGGACTGAAGTGAGCAGGATAAAGAGGCAGCAGGGTTTTTTTTTTTTTTTTTAATTCTGAAGGCCTATAATGTAGAAAAAACTTCTTTATTTCTTTTCTTTTCTTTTTGGTAAATTAGTGTTGTCTACTAACAGTTATATATTTTTCACACTCTCTTCTTGTCAGTTTATTATCTCAAGCAGAGAATCTTAACTATGTATATGCATGTATCTATGCATATCTATGTATTTATGTATATGTGGACATATATAGATACATTTACTCATTTATGAGAATTTAATAACATTTCAATACAAATTTTGTCTTAATTCAAACAGTAGTTGTGTGTAATACTGTATGTCCTATAATTTACTAGATGCTACAAAAAGAAAGAGAAGAAGATACAAAAGAAACATCCAATACAGGGTCTCAGAGTAGTGTGGAGAGGCTGATATCAGGTGTTATGCACATCAAGTTATGGAAGAATTATATCAAAACATATATAGGCTCTTAGGGCCAAAAGCATATTACAGACAAAGAGATAAATATAAGCCCAGAAAGTTAAGTAACATTTTTTGGAATCGTCAGGAGTTTGGATGCAAGTTCAAGGAAGGAGGAGTAGGACTTTATTCAAGAGAACAGGGGAGAGTCTTAAATTCACAAAATAAATGTATAAAAGAAATCCAAATATATATGTGAAACCATTATCCTAATAATGATTAAAAGAACAAATTCAAAAGACTTTAAATCAGTGCTAATGTTTAGTTTGTCAATACCTAATTATGACTAATTTCATTGGCCTTAAAGCTTGTAGGTAATTTTATGGCTACAATTGAGTAGAAACTTAGTCTTTGATGTACACAAATAAACCATGCCCAGGGAAAATTTGGCAACATAATCAGTGCACAGCAGGCATCAATAAATATTTGATTGATTAAGCTAAAAGTGACTAATAGTTATAAGGTATATTTGAAGTAAAAAAATGCTTAGTTTTAAAATTCTTTTAGATATTTTTGTATTATTGGAATGTGAAAGGCAATTACTAGACTTTCACTGGAGAACTTTTTATATAATTTCAAACTAAAAATTCTTTAAAAAGTAAAACATTTTGGTTCATTAACTACAGAATTCTAGAGTTGATATTATATTAGAGGGGTGTTTTCATGCTGATTTTGATATCCACCAGTGATCATGTCTCTGTGACTTGCATAGTTCATAGATAATGTTCGACTCATTTCAAATTACTTTCAAGTGAAGAGATGGAATTACAAAGCCTAACCAATCCTGCCTACTTGGTGATCTTCAGATATGGCTTTATGTATATGGACTCTAAAAGGGTAATATATTTAGGACTGTGGCAGCAAAAATATAGGTTGTGAAGGGCAGATCAATGGAATGTCTTTGAAAGTATAAACTCTTCAACTGAGTCTCAAAATTTTTTTGGTGTGCTTTGTATAGACAATTCATATCAGGCTTAATTGAAAATCTTTTCTTCAAATATGCCAAGATTAGATCAACACATGGAATTGGAGAATATGAAAAGTTATTTGACTCATGCCATTATAGCAAAATTTCAACTAATTTAATGTTCCCAAAGTAATGTCCTATAACAGTAACAGCCATGATTCAATGAATATTCTCACTATTACACATTATTGTAAGATAGTCTGATAACCTAGGTGAAGTATCTTGCCCTCTGTAGGAGAAGCGATTGTATTCTTTTACTTTTGCAGCCATATTTTAGTCAGAAGTACTGCATTTCTCTTTCTACTTCAATGCAAGATACTTCAAATACAGCTGTGTCCAGAAATTGGACTAAAAAAAGTGGCAATATCCTCTAGCCTTCATGTTTATCAGGAGAAAACGAAATAGACCACAGTACAACAAAGCATGTCTTATAGAGCTGTAAATGAAGTTTCATCTCAAAGCCAATTGATGTGACAGTGTAGTCACATGAACAAAAGAAAATAATTTTTAAAAAGGGAAGGTTAGTTAAATAATGAGTCTCCATTGGCTTTTCCCTCTTTGTAAAGTTAGTAGATGGTGAAATTAGAATAACTGAAAGAAAAGAGGTGTACCCTAGTTAAAAACCAACTCTTTTAAATTAGGCCCTACTAAAAAAGTAGATCAGATGTTACATTAAGGGAATCACAGTTAGGAATATTTGGGAATATTATACTTGTTGAGCAACTTATTAGGCATCAATAGTTTCAAAAAGCCTCAACTTAAGAAAATCTCATTCATATCGTTTTTCTCCCAGAGATACAGTAGAATCATTTGAAATTCTGTACTTTCTTCTACACTAAATTAAGTTTGTTTTTTCATATCAAGACTGACTACATAACATAACATAAGTAAGCATTTCCATAGATTTCTAGGGAATGAACATCTGGCCCATATTTGTTAATGATGATCATGTTTATATGTTACTTATAGATTGGACCTGGCATACCAATATAGTAATTTGGGGTATTTTGATGGGTGCTACCACCAAATGGAATATGTGATCAACGGTTAAGACATCTGAAAGCATCATATGGGTGATAACCTAGTCTAATCTGTGATGTTTGGAATAGTTAGTAATAATAATTTGCCTGAGTCTGTATTTAGAAATATCATACATGGGGGTTTCTTCATGAATAATAATCCTCAAATATCTAAAATGGTTTAACCTAATAGATTTAGGTTACAAAAATGCACTTGCAGGTGGATGTTCATTTGGCTATATTAAAAAGACCAACAAATTTCTCTGAATACACTGACGCTGCTTAATAGCCTAAAAGATAGAGAAACTGACCCACAAGAGGGAGGTTATACCCAATCCTTATTTCCCAAATCATTTGATACAAATGAAATGTTTTCCCTAATATGAAAGGATTAATACTTATGTGAAATTATTTCCTTGGACTCAAATCATTTCAGATAATAGAAAGTAACTTTCATTTACTGAATGAATACTTTGAGCCAGATTTTATATTGCACCTGGCATAAAGTATAAGAATTATACTTATACTTATAAATATACTTCCCAATCAATGAAATATTGACTTAATGGTTGAAGTGAGCACTAGGGTTTTCAAACCAGTTGTTCCATTTACTGTATAAAAAATGGCAAATTTCCTAATGTCCCATTTTTTTCAATCTGTAATTTCTAAAAAATCATCTTATAAAATGTACATTTTAAAACATGACCCAAAAAATTTTGTGGAAAATGTTTAAATGAAAATTAATGTAACCTCACTTATATAAGCAGCAAACACTGGCAAGGGATATTTTTTAAAATGTCCAAAACAGAACAAAGACGAAATTAAAGTGACAGAAAGAATATAAAGTGTAAATTCCTACAACAAAACCTGAATATATTGGAAAGTAATGAAAAGGAAACTTAAAATTTGAAAGAAAGAAAACTGACAAAATAAGGTTAGAATTCATGAAATATAAAACCACAAATAATTGAAAGAAGAAAATTGTTATGAATATAAGTAAAAATTTTTGTTTAAATACAACATTTATTAAGTACTCTTATGCATCTGGTATTGATTTTGACCAAAAGAAAATCACAGATCTGACATAGAAACAATGGACACATATTGATATGTTTAAAGCCTCTAAGATTTCTTCCATTGCTTTATATAGTTTGTTACACCACAAATTAGGAAGTATTCTGCTTAGTAAAGCTTTTAAAGTATTATTATATTATGCACAAATTTTCTTAAACATTTCAAAGAAATGTGTTTAAGTATTTTCCACAAAACACATCCCTTCTGACAGCTCCAAGTGGCCACACCTCACCAAGGGTTTGTAACTCCTCTCTGTGCTTATTGTATTATTCCTGTGAACGCCTCAATTCCTCCCCAATTAATGGGATAAAATGCTCAGATAAACAAGAAAAGGAAGACTTTTCATGGCTCTACTACTTCAATAAAAGGCCTTTATTTTGAATTATTGAACCTCAGAGTTGACACTTTACTATGACTGACAGTATAGACCTCGCCCTTCCCTCTTATGCACCCCCTGTAATGACACTCACCTCACCAGGCTTTCAGAGTTTTCATACATTGGCAGTTAAAGTCATTTGGCCTTTGGCCTTGTGTCTTCAGGGGTTAGAGGCATTGACTCTGGAGGAAAGATTAAATTAACCATAGCTAGACCAAAGAATAACTAAACAAAATAAAAATACAAAAAGATAAAGAAATGAGGAAGCACATTAGATGGTCAAATGAGGAAGTCATTAAACAAATGAAACTTGAGATTGAATAATTGGCAGAATTTCCTGAAACAAAAGGGCTCTTAAACTCTAAAGAACTGTTGTCCTTTGAGCAAAGTGATTGAGCAGCCACTTGGGTCAGGTAACACTAGATTGTCATCCCATGGAAAGCTGAGTTGGGCTAACACCACAAATCAGACCAGGAAAATTCTTTTGGTGATTAAAACTCAGCTGTGTTTGTGGGAACATCAAGCCAATGTTATTTCTTTCTCACCCTTGAAAAGTACAAAATAGTCCAGGTGACTATACCAACAATCGATCTTCATTGTCCTCTGCGTAGAAATTTTGTTTTTACTTCTCAGAATCATCCAGACTATAGCAGGGTTTCTTCTATTCTTAGTATCTGGCATATTGCCTGTCATTGTAAATGTGAATAGTGTATGATTGTGTTTGATAAAACATAAGCTAGGACAAATATTTTAAAGGAAACTCTAGATATTTTCTAATATCTGTTCCTAGATCTTTCTGATTTCATTGCCTGCATTTCTTAAAGAATGATTCAAAGAGGACTGTGGTCATTCATATATGTTTATTGCTCATTAGATACTTAAATTTCACTGTATCTCACCATACATAATGATTTCCATGTTGTGCAAAATTTAATAAGATACAGGGATGTTTGTTTCATCTCCAAGCCCATTGAGGTGCCACTTTTCAAGTTCTGTGTTGAACACTAAAATGCCCTTAATAAATGAGTCCAGATGGAGTGTGTATGTGAGACAGGGTTGGTTGAGTTCCTGAGATGTAGACCACAAACAGTGTTATACCCAATCTATAAGATGCCACATGGCCCGGGGTAATTTTCCGTAGCAAAATATAAATAACATTGTTCATTTGTTAATGGTCTAAATATCATAATTAGGACATGTTGCTGCTATAGAACTCTAATTATTGATAAAAAGCTACTTTCATCATGACCTTCTCCCTTTTAAGGGAAATGATCATTATACCTAACTTCAGCCTTTTAATCCCTTGATCCTTCCAGTAAAGCATTTCTGAAAATGCCAAACACATTGCTTGGTTTGGAATTGTTGTTCTAACTGGGAACTAATGATTTATATCTTTTTCAAATCTCATATATTTGGAATCATTACCAGGTGAGAAGCAAAATAGTGAAGAGTAGATAGCAACCATTACCCATGCTTACTAAGTTTGCAACTGGATGTACTAATGTCGCTGACAAGGCAGGTCATTTTCTCTTTCTTTTTCATTGCATTTCATATGAGAGGCATTGCTAAGCAAGCAAAAGGAACATTTAATATAGTCACATTCAACTGCAACAGCTGTCATACCCATTGTATCTCTCTGCAATATGTGTACATGCATTTGTACATCTCTACGTAACATCAAGGCTGGGCAGCTTCATGAAGTGGGGAAGGGAGCTGCCTACATGATATGATATAGAGCACATCTTTGTTTAAAAAATCCTCCTTATTGTCTCTGACAATTGCTAAAAGTCCTTTATCAGAATTTCTTTAAACTCTGATGCTCTGATATGCTCCCAGTGAAAATTCAAATACCCTTAAAAGGAAAACATGGTAACCCATAGCAACTAAAGTCATGAATAGCTGAGAGCAAGTTATAAGCCAGTCATCTGGGTACACAATAATGATAAGGTCTAGTAATAGTGAATTGTCATTTACATATTCATTTAGAAAATAAGTGACTGGGCATCTGTTTTATTCTAGGCCATAATACAACCTGGAGACATAAAGATGAGTGATTCCAGTATTTAAGGAGCTTAGATTTCTCTGAAGGAGACAAGCAAGAAATATGGCACTCAAAGTAGGGAAAGTATCATGACAGAAAAAGACAGGGAGCGACAGAAGCACATGGGAGGGGCACCTATCCTAGACTGGGTTGAGGGGAGCAACAGGGAGGCTTCCTGGAGGTGACCAAATGTGAGCTAAATCTTAAAGGAGTCACCCTACAACACGGCCTTACAGAGTTTCATATGTTTTCACATATTATAATAATGAAAACTACTACAGTTACCCTACTTGACTCACAGAAGGTCAAGAATAATTTTTATGATCATTCAGAAAAGTGACTTTCTGGAGATGACAGTGGTTTTATTATTAGAGTTGCAACATGAACTAACAATCAGCAGACATATGCCATTTTTCAAACCTGGGCCTATTTGTGGAACTTCGAGCAAGTACTGTGTTCTTTTTGTGTCTTAATCTCCTCATTTGTGAAATGTGTAGTTGGCACACACAATCTTAATTTGTTTAGGGTATCTTCCCTGCCCAGGATGGGGCAGGGACTGGTGCTTTGTCTATGCTACCTAGTACAACAGCCCAGGTCCTACCTTCCTACCTTTAAAAGAATAAGTAAATGGCACATAGGTCTTCATGAAAAATTTTAGTTACTTTTTGTTGTCATTTATTTTTGTATAGTGACAACCAAATCTTTATCTTTAGAAAATAATTTATTATATTTAGCATCATATTTAAAAAATTTTATTATAGAAACTTACTTTTATTAGAACATAATCTACAGGAAAAATACGCTAAATACTACAGTTAATTTTCATAATAGAACTCACTTTAGTGAAAATTATGAAATATAGAATATAATTACAAAATATCTTCCAATTTTCTTTTAGCAGGCTCTCATTAATGTAGGTCATAGTTTTAAAAGACCAAAAGAGGAAAAATAACTTTATTAACAGTAGATTATATTCATACTTTACTAAAAGTGTTTTTTTCTAAATTATACATTGTGATTAATTACTCAAATTTCCAAAGGAAAAATCTATATTAACAAAAATAGTATTGTCAAAGACACATTCAAAATACAATTCTTTTCATATGCATAGTTTTTTAAGAATAGGAATAAAAAGAGTTATATATTTTTTTCTTTATCATTATCCTTGGATATTTTATGAGGGTGAAATTATAAATCTGAAGAGAACACGTATTCAAACATTTATTGAGTCCAGGTTAATAAAAGCATATGTTCACAAGGGCATTCTTTATATGAATTTTTAGGCTAAGTCAATCTTTAAAATATACATGCAGTATTGAGAGCCATGAATCTGACTGGAGGAGATGTAACTAAGAATAGGACATCAAAAAAAGGTTGTTAAATGATCATAGAAAAAGTAAATTACTTCCCAAGAAAAATGCCTCAAGTGATAAAAACAAACTTATTTGAGCTATTTGAAGTAGACCAGGAGTGTATGATCTTAGTGGGACAATTCCTTCCAAATAATGGCAACGTGTTTGATACATAAATGGAGTAGGGAGCCTTTTGTGATCAGTAAAAATAAGGTTATGTTAACCTGAAAGCTTAAGTATTGCTCTGGATACTCATTAGCCATTACCGTAAGTGAGAGAAATGGGCTGTCATGAATGTCCTTGTGTTTCATAATCAGTATTGAAAATGGCAGTCCTTCAGTATCACTAGGGCTATAGTAAATTGCTAGGGGACAGATTAGTTCTATCATATTGATAACAAACCAATAAATAATGTATTTCCACAATGTGTTCTATTCTTTTTTAAAGTACAACTACTTATTTAAATACCAAGGTCCTATTAGATATCCTTTGGCATCAGTTTTTCATTACTTGGAAGAAGTGCACACTGTGCAGAGAATTGAAAATCCCAAGTTGTTATTAGCAATCATAAAGCCCTTAGAATTTTAGAACATTACATTAGAGTCTAAAGATAAAATAGAGGCAAATGCAGATTTTCTATAAAGTTAATTAAAAAGGACAAGCTAAAATTATGATAGCCATAGTTTTCTTCACCAATTGTTCTTTTGTAAAGCTAATGTTAATATAATATATGTAATATAATATTTTAAACCAATATAGGAAGTCTTTGACATTCATTGTGAAGATTATAATGAATCATGGAATGATTGATGACAGGATTTGTAAACTACTGCTCCAGTTCATTAAATTTGAAAATAGTATTCCTACAAGGAGCTGTCTTCTCGTCATTAGCTATCATCTTAACAATGCCTAATCTGTCTCTATTCTGACACAGTGAAAAAAGGACTAAGAATTAATGGTGATAAACTTTTAGTAAATTTTGTTATGGTGGTGCCACAAAAGAGTCTTTTTACCTAGTCAGGTAGCTAGTAGGCTTTCTCCCAGTTTTAGTTACTGAGACAAGGATTTCAGTGCAAATAGTTTACTTGGGAGGTGATTCCTGAAAGCACCCGAAGAGAGACAGTAAAGAGAAGGAAGCCCATAAAGAACATAATGTTGAGCAAGTTTCTGCTCTGGTCAACTGGGCTCCATCCAGGTAGGGAATTATTGGAAACCACAGACATACCTCAGGATTACCCCACCTGAGTGAAGAAGAATTAGAGTATTTACCTCCAAATCATATCAGATAAAGCATGAAGCCTTAGAATAAGGAAATAAGCAGAGACACCCAGAAATGTTAGAGAAATATAAAAGCATTTTGCACAACATATGATTATTAAAACACATCTATCATGTATATTATTCAAGAAAAATATGAAATATTATCATGTATTAAATATAAAATCTAAACAATTATAGAATTAAGAGAATGTTCATATATTCCATTCTATAAAACATCAGCCTGGATAGAATCACAGGTGAATTCAATTAAGCCCTTAAAGAATGGAAAATCCCAATGCTTTAAAAATTTTCTGAAGTATAGACTGACAAAACTTTTCACAATCAAAATGCACACAGATATGTCATTATGAATACTAATGTAAATTCCTAAATAAATCACATAAAACATAACCCTACAGGGCATTTAAAGATAAATATAAAGAAAATAAATTGAGTTCATTCCAGGAATATAGGGATGATTCAATATTAGAAAATCTCTCAATATGATTTACCATATTGATAAATTGAAAGACCAAAAACTAAACTCATCATCCATTACTGATTTTTAAAAAATTTTAACCAAAATTTGAATAAATGGGCAAGTGAGTAAACACTAGAAACATATGTAATAAGTTTAGAACAAAATAAAAATGCTCATTGTATCAGCAAAGTGCCCCATTAGTTGTCTATTGCTGCATAACAAATTACCACAAACTTTAGAAGTTAAAAAAATATATTTATTATCTCACAATTTCTGTGGATCAGTAATTCAGGAGCAGTTGAGTGCCTCGGGCTCAGGGTCTCTCACAAGGCTGCAATCAAGATGTCAGCTGGATCTACATTTTGAGACTTGACAGGGGAGAATTTCTACCTTACTACTTACACAAAAGTAAAATCTCAGTGATCAAATATTTTATTTATTTGTATAAGCTTATGGGGTAAAAGTGCAATTTTGGCACACATATAGATTGCATAGTGGTCAAGTCAGGGCTTTTAGGGTACTCATTAACCAAATAATGTACATTTTACCCCTTAAGTAATTTCTCATCATCTTATGCCCTTACCCTGCCAAGTTTCCATTGTCTATCATTCCACTCTCTACATCCATATGTACACATTTTTTAGTTCCCACTTATAAGTGAGAACATGCAATATTTGTCCCTCTGTGCCTGGTTTGTTTCACTTAAGATAATGACTTCCAGTGTCAGCCATGTTGCTGCAAAAGACACAATTTCATTTTTTTTATGGCTGAAGAGTATTCCATCATGTATATATACCACATTATCTAATCATCCATTGATGGACACTCAGGTTGATTCCTTATCTTTGCTATTGTGTTTAGTGCTGTGATAAACATATGAGTGCAGATATCTTTTTGATATATTGATTTATTTTCCTTTGGGTAGATACCCAGTAGTTGTATTGCTGGATTGAAAGGTAGTTCTATTTTTAGTTCTTTGGGAAATCTCCATACTTTCTTCCATAGAAGTTGTACTAATTTATACTCTCATCAATAATGTATAAGAGTTCCCTTTTCTCCACATCCTTGTCAACATCTGTTATTTTTTGTCTTTTTAATAATAGTCATTCTGACCAGGGTAAGATGATGTCTCATTGTGGTTTAAATTTGCATTTCTCTGATGCTTAGTGATATTGAGCATTTTTTTTCATATACCTATTGTCCATTTGTATGTCTTCTTTTAAAAAATGTCTATTCATTTATTCATGTCCTTTCTCTACTTTTTAATGGAATTATTTGGGGGGTTTTTTTATTATTGAGTTTGAGTTCTTCGTACATTCTGGATATAAGTCCCAAGTTGGATAAATAGTTTGCAAATAATTTTTCCCATTCAGCAGGTTGTCTGTTCACACTCTTGATTATTTATATTGCTGTACAGAATCTTTTTAGTTTAATTAAGTCCTATTTGTTTATTTTTGTTTTGGTTGCATATGCTTTTGAGATCTTAGTCAAAAATTCTTTGCCTAGACCAACGTCCAGAAGAGATTTTCTAGGTTTTCTTCTATTATTCTTAGAGTTTTAGGTCTTACATTTAAGTCTTTCATTCACTTTGATTTTATTTTTTATATGGTGAGATATAGGGGTCCAGTTTCATTTTTGTGCATATGGCAATCCGATTTTTCCAGCTCCACTTATTGAAAAGATGGTCCTTTCCCCAATGTATGTTCTTATCAGCTATGTCAAAGATAAGTTGGCTATAAATATGTGCCTCTATTTCTGGGTTTTCTGTTCTTTTCCATTAATCTATATATCTATTTTTATATACATATCATGCTGTTTGGGTTACCATAGCCTTGTAGTATAATTTGAAGTCAGGATGTGATGGCTCCAACTTTGTTCCTTCTATCTACAATTGCTTTGGAATTCAGGCATGTTTTTGATTCTATATGACTTTTAGGACTGACTTTATTAATTCTGTGAAGAATGATGTTGATATTTTAATAGGGATTACAATGAATCTGTAAATTGCTTTAGGCAGTATGGTTATTAGAATATTAATTCTGCTCCATGAGCATGGGATGTTTTTATATTTATTTATGTCATCTACAATTTCTTTCAGCAGTGTTTTGTAGTTTTCCTTGTAAAGATTTTTTACTTCCTTGGTAAATTTATTTCTAGGTGTTTTTGTTTTGTTTTGTTTTGTTTTGCCATTGTAAATGGTATTGCCTTCTTAATTTCATTTTAAGATAGAATGTTACTAGTGTATAGACACATTACTGATTTTTGTGTGTTTAGTTTGTTTCCTGCGACTTTACAAAATTCCCAATGATCAAAGACTTAAACACACACACACATGCCCCAGAGATAAATGTGCTTTCTTTTTTCTTTGAAAGAAAATGCCTTTTTATGCAAGACTCAAAACCCAGAATTCATAAAAGCAGGAGCATTTGATCAATGAATACATTAAAACTTCTTTGTAATACGCACATCATAACCAAAATAAAACAACACAACAATAAAAACACAAACTTGGAAAATATTTATAATGTACATCAGAGTAAAAAAGAGCTGATTTCCTTAACAGTGAAAATCTTTCACAAATAAGAAAAGCTCTAAAATTTTATTAGAAAAATGTGCAAAGTAATTAGTGTTCACAAATAAAGAAAAGAAAATGACTTATTTTTATTAAGTAAGATATCTAGCCTTACCCATCTTTTGTAAAATCTCAATGTTGCCATATTTCCATGTATCAGACTGGCAATACTTTTAAAATGTGAGAATTTCATTGCAAGAATATAAATAAACATGCAATCTCCTACCCTGTTATTGTAAGTTTAAATTTCTATAATTGCTTTAGAAGATAATTTTTAATTAAAACATATCCTTGATATTTGATTCCACAATTCCCTTACTAGAAATCTATGCTAAAAGTAATTTCTACTGTCTAGCTACAAGTTTATTTACTTATTTGTAATTTCAAAGAGCTGGAGCAATCTAAAAGTCTTTCAATACAAGACTAGTTAAGTAAATTATAATATATCCATACAATAGTATATTATGCAGGCCTTAAAAGTGAAACAAATCTTTATATGCAGGTAATACAGAGATCTCCAAAAGAGTACAATTAAGATGATCTTTAAATGGGGCAAAGTGTGATTAGATTATGTACCTGTAGAGTGATTACAATGTTTTTTTAAAGATACAATTAGAAAATATAATTTTGTGTGTATGTATGTATTTCTTAGGCATAGCACTGGATATCAGGATTGGAAAAAGAATAACTTTTCACTAAATCTCCCATGCATGGTTTGACTATTTAAATTATAAAATAATTTTTGATTGTTTAATTACTTTTATCAAATATATACATTATTTATAATTGAAACTGTATAGTTGTATTGTAATTAAAATTATATAATAATTTTCTTGAAAAATGTGAAAATAATAATATATTCAACAATTTTTGGAACAAAAGTAAAACTCAACGTTTTCCAAAATTTGTTTTGTAGAAATATAGTCTTGTAAATGGTGTTAAGACAATAACAGAAATAGCTATGACAACAACAAAAAAGTGTTCTTCAGTCAAAATAATCAGAAACACCAGGAACTCTACCTCACACAGCAATAATGTGTATTCCCATATTCACACCTCTTAAAAATCTTGCAGTAAAGAAATGTTTCTGGTTTAACCAAGTATTTTTCAAATATTTATTCAGATAATCTTTGTTTGATTTACCACCTTGATACTTCATGTATCACCCACTTAGCACTATACCACAGGCAATGAATGCACTCATTTTAGCTATGTTTAAGAATGGAACTGAAACAATCAATTCAGACTTCGCTGGAGAAATCCCGGGAGAATGGCATCTTGGCCACACTTCTGGGTGCCCAGGTCCCTCCCTATCTGGGAAATTACATAATGCTTAGAGGTATGCTGCCCTCACCTGGTGCATTAAAGGCTAGGGGATTCTTCTGGGAATGGTGGTTGAGAAAGCAGCTACAGAATTTTGTTCTCTTTGGTACCAAGCAAAAGCCAAGATACTATTGGCAGAGAAATTGTCTTATGCCATACAAATGACACTGAACTGTGTGAAGAAATTCCAGTGAATCATCATCTTTGGATTCAAAAAGTGCTGCATCTTAAACAACTTTATAGATTGATGTGAAGATTGTGTGCATTAGGAAAAAGTACTCAGTGACACACAAGGTGAAACTAGTGGCAAAAAAAAGGCAATGATGTAAAAAATGCGTATAAAGAGCTCAAATTAAATCCTTAAAAAATGTGAGAGAGGGAAAAGTAATATTTTCAAATAAATCCATGTTTCTAGCTCCTGACAAAATGGCAACGTTGAACTTGTTATAGATTCCACCCTTCGCCCTACCATGGGTATATAACCAACAAGGAAAAGATATTGGTTATAATAAAAATGAATGCCAATTTTATCAAGCCAAATTAATGCCAAATGAGAGAAAGAATTCTTTAACAGGACACACACACAAAAATAAAACACTGTAAAGGAAAAGCATGATATATTGGACAATATTAAAATTAAGTTAATTTGAATCAAATGATGCTTGCAGAATAATATAAAGGCAGCAAAGTGGAAAAAGAGAATATTTGTGACATATAACTGACCAAGAGCTCATATTTAAATATTCAAAGAATGTTTACAACTCAATATAACTAATCCAATAGAAAAGTGGATAATAAGCACTTCAAAATGAAAATAATATCTAATGACCAATAAACTTATGAAAAAGTTTTCAAAATTTTAAGCAGTCAGATAAATGTATATTAACCCCAAAGTGAAAAATTACTAAACACCATCCAGAAGGTCTGAAATTAAAACACAAATAATAGCAAGTATTAGCAAGGATTTGAGCACCTGAAAATGTCACGCACTGCTGCTGTGAGTATACACTGCTATTATACAATCACTTTAAAATTATTTTTCATGATCTACTACATTTGGCTATTATATATCTCACAGCAATTTCACACCCAAGTATTTACTCAGCACAGATTCATTAACACGTATTCTAAAAATAGATACAAGAATGTTTATAGTCCCAAATCAAAAAAAAGCAACCCAAAGTCTATAAATAATAGAATGGATAGTGTTTTACTCATACGAGAAATGCTGTAAAACAATAAAACTGAACAATCGACTACTATATTCAACAACATGGATGAATTTCATAAACAAAATCTTGAATGAAAGAAGCCAGATACAAAACAATGCATTCTGTGTGATTCATTTTTATGTAGTTGAAATCCATTCCAGGTTTAGTATATGTGCTGTGGAAGCGAGCACTGTAAAACTATTCTATTATGTGAGAAGTTAATATAGTAACTAACATTTGCTTTAGAGGAATGGAATAGCAATTTGGACAGTGCAGGAAGTAGTGTTAATATTTAATTTTTTGAAAAAGTTCCGTATTACCTTGGTTAGTTCAATTTGTGCTTATGATTTGCATACTTTTCTCTTACATTTCAATAAAAGAAAAACATTAAAAGTAGGTTAAAATCTAAATGTAAATAAAATATATCTTTAAAATATTTAAAAGAATATGTACTTTTTAAAGACACTTAGAAATAAAGGTATAATAAATAAAAAATGTACTTAAGAAGCCATAAAGGAAATAAAACACACACTTTACTAATAAAAATTAACTTTTCTGTTACAAAAGTCTCTGTAAACAAATTTTAATGAAATGTGCCAGGCCAGGATCAGTATTTTCAACACATAAAATCAAGTTTTAATCTTTCTGATACATATAAGTCATAAAGCCTAATAGAGTAATCACAGAGCCTAATAGGAAAATGAGCAATAGATAATTAATGAAACAAATATTCCAAAAGTCAGTTAGCATAAAATATTTCTCAGCCTCACTGACAGGAAGGTGCAAATTGCATAGTCCAAAAATAAAGTACAAGATCATTTTGTATACTAATCTCTTAATATTTATTAAAAGTAACAGCACATCCATTCTTTGATCTTGCAAACTTGCTTTTGATAATCCATTTTATAAAAATAAAATCATAAAGATATGTGTTCAAGTATGTTTATTTCAGCATTGTGGCAAAATATTGGGGTGGAAGGAATCCCTGAATATCCTTGACATGGTTTGGATGTTTGTCCCCTCCAAATCTCAAGTTGAGATGTGATCCCAATGTTGAATGTCTGGCCTGGTGGGAGGTGTTTGGGTCAAGGGGCAGATCCTTCATGAATGGCTGGGTACCCTCCCCATGATAATGATAAGTTCTCAAGTTATTAGTTCTGTCAAGAACTGGTTGTTTAAAATAGACTGGCACCACCTCCTCACTCTCTTTGCCCCTTCTACCACCATGTGACATGCCTGCCCCCCCTTCCCCTTCCACTTTGATTGGAAGCTCCCTCAAGTCCTCATCAGAAGCAGATGCTGGCGGGATACTTCTTACACAGTCTGAAGAACTATGAGCCAAATAAACTTCTTTTCTTTATAAATTACCTAGCCTCAGGCATTCCTTTATATCAGTGCAAGACGAACTCATACAATCTTATACATACTTCCCCCCCCTCATGCACTCACACAC
This sequence comes from Cheirogaleus medius, assembly GCA_008086735.1. Classification (NCBI taxonomy): domain Eukaryota; kingdom Metazoa; phylum Chordata; class Mammalia; order Primates; family Cheirogaleidae; genus Cheirogaleus; species Cheirogaleus medius. The sequence goes on from VBSM01002608.1 coordinate 1,193,923, forward strand.
TTACCCACATAATTGAATAAATCATACTTATAGAATACTATGTAGCTGTTAAAACAAATGTGCTAATCATTAACCATTGAACTGAATGGTTGACATGGGGCATATAGTTCACTTAAAAAACCAAATTGCAGAGTTATTGTTTTGGTATACAAAAATTCAAGTGCAACAAAAGAAAAAATCAAAATGTATTTATGGATACATATGTTAGTAAAGACGTATGATCAGAGAAAACTGTGTGGAAGAAAACATATCAGGCTCTTAGCATGATTTCTTGGGATAGGTTTGTAACACATTTTTTTCCTGTGGTTCCTTGGTCTCTTTATGCATGACTAATATGGGCATTTGGAATTGATAGATTTTGTTATCATGTAGGAAAAAAATGTTGCATTTTGAAGAACTCTTTTCACAGCTATTCAGTCTTCTTGATGACAGTTTTACTCTATTTGGCATGCTCATTGCTGTCTATTTCATATTTTTATAACTACTTTTTAATGAACATCTTTGAGACACTTTCCTAATCTTTCTCAATTTTTGCTGCCTCTACCAGAAGAAAGATAGCACTTTTTCTGAAAGTGTGAAATCAAACACTTACTTAAGGAGCTGCTTTTTGGTGGTCATTTCTTTTTGTTGATGGCCAGAGATACCATATGAATTCCTTGTCTTCCAATTTAAATAAAAGTACCATTACAGATAGCACCAATGATATTTTCTCAGGCTTAAAAGGGTGTATTCTATGTGTTATCTATATCTGTGTAACTATAAGTTAGGTCCACATCACCTGTGGATTTTTAAAGATTTTTTTCATTCTTTTGGCAGGTAAAAGGATGATGGTAAATTTCTTTATTTTGTTAATTATATGTAAATTTTTTCTAAGAAACAATGTGAATCTGCATTCTTGGATGACTTTTAATAACAAACTATTTTTTAACATTTGTGTATTAAGAATTAGTAATTGTGTTATGTGTTCAGTTTCTTATCTCTAATTTGAACATGCATTTCTGAAAGTGTTCTGCATAACAAGATAAATAATACTTGGTAAATGAGGCATTGTCTTAGTTTGGACTGCTATGATTAATTATCATAGACTTGTGATTTAAATAAGAAACATTTATTCTCACAGTTCTGGAGGCTGGAAAGCTGAGATCAGGGTATGAGCATAGCTGGGTTCTGGTGGGGGCCGTCTTCCAGGTTGTAGACAACCAACTTCTTGTATCCTCACATGGTGGAAAGTGGGTGATCTAGCTATCTGTCCTCTTTTTACAAGGGCATTAATTACCCCCCAAAGGCCCCACCTCCAAATATCATCACAATAGAGATTAGATTTCAACATATGAATTTTGGAAAGGACACAAACATTCAGTCCATCACAGGTAGCCATAGCTTTGTTTTCTTTGGCTTGCATTCCTACCATAATTACCATCATCATCATCGTCACCGCCCTCTCAAAATCTGTAACAAGAAGCAACTTTCCATTGATTAAAAAAATTTATCAACAGAGCACAGTTTACTGAAAGTGTGTTATTTTACTTATGATTTGATCTCGGTTTTTCAAAAGGGATCACATTTACATCATAATCTTCAGAGTTATTACTATGTAAGCCTTTTCTTTTCTGTTTATTTTTTATTTCAGCATATTTTGGGGGTACAAATATTACGGTTACGTATATTGCCCATGCCTAAGCCTTTTCTTCGAGAGTTGATTTTAATAATCTATTATCATTAATAGGTTTTATGTAAATATGTATGCATTCATTTATTTCAAATCATTGATTAATTTGGATATATCAGTGGAACTAATTTGCAAAATTGTTGTTTAGGGTTAAGGATTCAGAAAAAAGTAGCAAAATAAAGCCAAAACGGTACAGTAAATTCACATTGAATGATACCACACTGATTAAACAAACCTTAGTTACTCAGGCATTGCTCAGGTTTAAATACAAGACACAGAACATTGCAAATGCTTTTTTCTAAAAAACTCATAAAGATTCAAACCCTTAAAAGAAATAAAAGATTCACAAATTTTCCATTAACTTTCTCATCATTTTGAAATATCTTTCTCTTCTTATATGTTTCTACTGTTATGTATATCAGTATTGCATATTTCAGTAACTGTTTTTTTCCTCTATATAGACAAACTTTAATTCTTTCTATATTGAAATGCTGTCTTGTTAATGATTTTTATTACCTTGAATTTTACTTCTAGCAAAGGGCTAATTGGCATTTGGGGTCAAAGTCTTTTTCAAATTGAAACTGCAGTTTTGTGGTCTGATCTTTTATCTCATTTATTAGTGAACAATGGTGTCACACAGAATGGTACTGTTACTAGTTTGAGAGAGAGAATGAAACTGGGATGTATACTCATAGGTTTTTGCAGTATAGCTCTGCTCCCATTGTGCCATAAGAATGTTTGCTTTGAGCATTCACCTCTCAGGGAGTGTGCCACATAACCCACTGGCAATTTGCATGTGCCCAGATAATTAGATTTATATATTATATTATCAAGTTAAAACATGAAAGCAAGCCTTTAAAGCATGGCTTTTAAAGTTTCTGCAAAGAAATCTTGGACTAAACGTAATGTCAATAACGTAAGCACAAGTGAGCAAAAATACGGCAGAGCTGACATTATCCAACTTCAAAAAAGAGTTTAAGAGTAATGAAATTATGTGAGAAAATAAGAGAAAAAGTTAAAATAAAACTTTTTGAATGTGGATTTATAAAAAAGTTATTTGACAATGAACCTTACTTTAAATATAAATTGTACCTTAAGTATTAATTAATGAAAGTATATATTAAAAATTTGTGAATAAAAATACAAATATTGGGGCAACATGACCTAAAATTTTTTGCTGATGAGTTTTACAAATGAAAACATTTGGAAATCAGATTATAATGAACTCTGACTCATGGTTTACTGTCTGCCTTCCCTCCTAGGACATTGAACTCTCTAATACAAGGACTTCCCAGTCTATAGAACAACATCCACTACATTTGAGGAATTCATTAAATTTTTTACACTTGAATATTTTAGGTTATTCAAAGGCTAAGTAGACTTAGATCCTGCTATCAAGGTATTTACTGTTTGTTAATAATTAATGAATGAATTGTGACTAATGAAGATATTTTTCCAAGGTATACAATATTATTCCCTATAGAATTGTTTGTTGCCAGTTAGGACTTAAAGTTCATGAGTTCTCAAGATCCACTTTATGAAAATAAAACTATAATGCTGCTGAACTAAAACTAATGTGTCAAATATGATTTTGCATTTTAATCTTATTTTTGCATCCATTGTATCTGCTTTTGCTTTCCTCCCTCTAATTCACTGTAGGTTGTCTGCTATTGTGATCTGCTCATCTTGCATTTTCTGAGCCATTCCTCTTCAATACATATGAACTCCCTAAATACAGCATTACAGTGAAATATCAAAGCAGCAATGAAATGGATCAAAGTGGGCATACTGTGTATTCTGAAATATAGACTGTACTGGATAAAAAAAATTGCCATTTAAAAAAAAAAGCAGAAAAAGACAACAAAAAGAAAGAAAGAAAAAACCATAATCCTTGTTCATTTGTAGCATAAATTGAGTTAAATGTATTATACAGCAGCATACAAAATTAATTTTAAAAAACTGAGTATTTGGAAATATAAAAGTAAATTAGTTCACACACCAGATTAGGACTTTAGATTCAAAGGCATAATATCTTTAAGCACACTTCCCTCATGTTCCAAAGATCATGAAAGGGATACTTAAAGAACAAAGAAATAAAAATGTCAATCTCTTTACAAAGGGAAAATTATAAGTAATTGAAGAAGTTAAATGACTACTTTAAAATATACTATTTATCTCATGCCTTTTTAATCCCCAAAAGATTTTGAAATCAGATAAATAAAGAAATTTATACTGTTCTGTAGAAATATATAAATAATGCAGATGTTTTAACTATATGACAGTAAAACTGTAAAGAGTTAGAAAGGCAGGACAGAAACCTAACACATTCCTAGAATATTCATCTTAAGACACTAACATCATTGTTCATGGAACTGACTTTCTGATTTTTGCTGGGTATCTGAAGAAATCTCTTAGGTATCCAAATAATTTGTATTATTTCATCTGCCAACAATAGCAGCTAATTTGCTATACTACTACATTTTAATAACTAGATAATTGGCATTTTGGAATAATATTTAATTGGTACATTTTAAGATTCATTGTGAAGTCATTTCCAGTTATTTCAAAAGTATAAACATTAGCTAACTTGTAAATATTTTCAGTGCTTAGGCAAGAACTCCAAGCTTGTCAAAGTTTTTGTTTCTTCCCATTGCTGACTTCAAAAAGTAAGAAATATAGGAATTAATATAATTCAACATGACTTGAGTGATATTCACCCTCTGAATCATTTTAGTTTCATTAGATTAAGTTTACAGTAATGCAATAAGCATTTAAGAGTTCCAGATTTTGACCCAACAATCTTTAATGACATCACACTTCATAGTTTTGCTTTAGCTCTTCATATAACAATCTCATGTGATTTTGTTCTATTTCCTAAACATAACATATTCTCTAGTAACCTAGAAATCACTAAGGTTTTTGCCTAAATAAATATATTTTCTATTTGGTGCATACCATGGGGAAATTATCTTTAATGATAAAGGGCCATAGACTATATACAAAACATTAATAAATAAAAATAATAATAATATAACAATCATACCCCAGAAAGGCAAGCTCACCAGATTCAATGTCTACACAGGGGCTTTGGCATTACAAAATAATTATTACTACCCTGCATTTGGCTGTAGTTCTGCAGCCCAGCCCCCATCTGGTGGTTGTTTCACTGCAAAAGCTGGAATGCTAGCAGGATGGGGGATGAGGATAGATGACATCAAAACCAGAGGAATGAGCAGATCCCAGTGTGGGTAACTAATTCCAAGAAGCTTGGAAAGGGATGTTCAACAAACTAAATGGGTAAAAAGCAGATGTAGAAATTGAGCCGAGGTGCCAGAAATTCAGGAAATCAGTAGATGGGAGTAATTGCAAGCAGGTCCAGAGAGAAAACAGGTTTCTGGTGTAAAATGGCATATGGTTTGCAGCCCATGGTCCAGCTGGGCTCAACATTATACAAACATGTGTGAAGGCACAAGAAGATCACAAAAGTCAAAACACCATAAACCAAAATTGACAATAAATCCATTGCCAGTAACTATGAGGAATTTCATAAACTAGAGAACTAAAAGAGTTGGATTGAATATTGCAATAGGTATTCCAACCTTTCTTTGCTTAATTAAAAGTAGGTAAATTTTTCCCTTTCCTGCTATTTTCCCCAGTTCAGAAATAAATCTGCATCAGTCAGGAAACTAGACATATATATTTCTACACTATGGGAGCCATATTTTGAAATTCCTCTTCTTGCCCCATAACCCAATGATTATTGTCACCATGACTACTCTTTGTACATCTGTTTGAAGACTACAAGAAATAATAGGAAACAACTAGTCAGAAATGTGTGTGTGTATGTGTATGTGTGTGTGTGTGTGTATGTGTTAAGAGTGCTTGCCTAGTGATGCTGTACAGTATACTAATAGATATAATCCCTACAAATGAAGTGTTATGGAAAGACAGTAATGAGAAAGAACAGAAGAGTGAATGCTGTAAGTTTTGAAAACACTTCATTTATTAAGAGTGCTACGAAATTAGGTACAGAGATACAGGAGCTCCTATCTCGGATCAGCAGTGCCTCACTAGCTATTTGTCAATGGATATTTTGGGCTAAGAGGTATGTATATTGACATGCTTTCTGGTTGTATTTGAGAAAGAAGTTTGTCAGTGTGCAAGTATATAGAGCTTAGGGTCAATGGCAGCCAAATTAATAAAATTTGGGACGACCAAGATAAGTATATGGTAAAAAGTATGTTTTTTCAGTAGGGCATTGACTAGAGTTATTCAAGTCACATCACTGAGGCAAGGTCCCATATAAACTTTGTAACTGTTGGTAGCTTTCTAACACCCACTAAGAATGAGACATTCGATACAAGGGCTCCATCTGCACCACTCTGTCTTGGCCATTATTGGTGTTTGGCAGTTCCACATTTTTATTTTTAAATGTCTGCCACATAAAGTAGTATCTAATTAATTCTTTTACTTTTACTTGATATCATAGTGAATGTAGGGGTGAGATTTTGGAAGCAGGGTAGACAAGCATATGCGTAAGCATAAATTCTGCTTGGCTTCCCCATGAGTAATATCCATGAGCTCACTGTGTGATTTAAAAGTGGGCTGTGAAAGCAACTTTTTCAGATATTTACCGTTTCTTTTTTTTCTATTTCTCTTTTTATTGCTATATTTAAGGTCTACAACATGATTTTTTGATATACATATACAGTGAAAGGATTCCTACAGTCAGGTTGATTAACATATCCAGCACTTCACATAGTTACCATTTTTTGTCGTGTGGTAAGAGAGTCTAAAATCTACTCTCTTAGTAAATTTTCAGTATATGATAAAATATTGTTGACTATATCCCCATGCTGTACATTAGATCTCTAGACTTATTCATCCTATATAACTGCAACTTCGCACCCTTTGACCTACATCTCCGAATTTCCCCCAACATCGTTCTACTATTTCTGTGTATTCCATTGTTTGGGTTTTCTTTTTTTTCTTTGTAGAATTTTAGATTTCATACATAAATGAGATTATGTAACATTGTAACATTTAAAGCAATTTTAACAAGAGGATTTCAAAACGGTGCTTGTTAACAGCAGCTTCAGTGGATTAACTTTGAGGCTTCATCTGGATGTATATGCTTTATGATGTTTGCTAAAACACCAAACACCTAAACTTCCTCTGATATTTCATAGCCATCCCTTGAAAAAGAAGCTTTTGTAAGTTGCTCTGCATCAATTTACATTGTTTTCTGGTCACTCAAGACTTTCTGTCCAGATATCTTTTTGTTGCTAAAATCATTGATTTGGGACTCTGCCTCTTTTGGCCACTTACCTAGCCTTGGTCCTCAAATCCGGATGCCTAATCACCTTACTGACCTTACCCTACAGCATCTGCCTGACATTTGCTGTCTTTGTTGAACTTTTTGAATAAGTCTTTAAGCCCACCGTCTAGCCCTTTCCTATTTTATCAGCTCTTCCCACATCATCTGCAAGCCCTAACCTGATCTTTCTCCATCTCAATTCAAATGAGACAATCCCTTGAACTGACAAATTTAGTTGGTTATTGGGATTCTGTGGAGGCAAAGCCACAAAGACAGAATAAATTGATAAAAGTCATATAGTTTGCAGTTTGAATTTCATACGCCTTGGTTGATTTCCACATGATTCCATCTGATGTCAATAGGAACCCAGGCCAGAAAGTGGAAATGGTACTGAGTCCTCTTTCAGTGCAGATAAGAATGTAAAGAGATGTAGTAAAAAGATTACAAAAATTCTGTTAGAAGTGTAAGCAGACAGTGGGTCATAAAAATAATTACTATCAGGTCCACTTATTGCAGGAAATATTCCAAGCTAATTTATTTGGGAATACTTAAGACACTTTTAAATAAGAAAACTTTTACTGCTGTTTAGTCTGAAAAACTGTTGTGCATTTCTTCTGTGCATAGTGAGAGTATTTCGACAGGTGTTGCTGCCTATGTCTGAGTTTAAATCCTCACTTAAATATTCACATCTGTAGAAGTTTAGAAGACCCGTTTTTTAACTGCTCTCCAACCAACATCATTGCACACTGTATTTCACTCTTTTTGTGGCTTTTCTCTTCCCTTAATAGTGCACGTGGCTCAGGTAAAGAGTAATTATAAAAAAGAATAAGTAGGCTCTGGAAGTTTCTTGATTCATCAAGACATCTTAAAATAGAATTTTTAGGCCCAAATTCACACTGAGTTTCAGAGTTTGTGTACATTTAATTTACTGTTCTATCCATCTTGATGCTGAACTGATGTTTTTGTTTGTTTAATGTGAGTGGTCTTTCTAATCCCATTAAGTGGAAACAAAGTTTACAAATGTAAATCCATTTTACTTTGATTTAGTACTTTTGCAAGACCAGGCTTCACAAATCAAGGCTTGAACTTTGACAACAGGAGTAGTTTCAAAAGGTGTTTTTCTCCCACCTTCAAGAGAAAAGGACTAAGGCCTTTCTAGGGATTCCTTTTTTCTCCTCCAAAGATAAACACTGGTAGTGTGGGAGGTTGAGAGGATCAGGGGCTTGGCAGAGCCCTTTTGTCCAGAAGTGAATGTTGAGCCTAAGAAGCTGAGATCCTGCAGATGGAATACAATCTGTGAGATTTTTTCTGCTGTTTTTCTATTGTTAAATCAATTCCCATTCTTTGAATGGAAGAAATTAATTGGGAATCTCTGTTGGGCATTGAGAATGAAACTCTGTGTCAGAAGACCTGGGACAAGCCATAGTCACATTAAGCCTCACTTCTCATATGTATGAAATAATAGTAATGATGGCTAATATTTTATTGAATAACTGGAATGTATTAGAAACTTCTCATTTCTATCTCTAATCCCCACAACAGCCCACATGAGTATCTCAAAGAATACTTAGTCAAACTTACATGAAAATGTCTGCCATGCTGTCTAATGTTGTTCTGGAAATCAAATGGAACAATTTATGTAAAAACATATGAAAATTGAAGTTACTGTTCCCAGTAGGAAGGACTCTTGGCTACCTTTCTGGAAATCAATTTTATAGCTTTTTTTTAATAATTCAGTTGCTCTCAGAGGAAAAAGAAATTGTGTACAGACTATAAATCTTCATAAACAGTATGCCAAAATAGGAACAGAGAGATACACATTTTTTCCCCTGAAAAACAACTTCAAAAAAGTTGATGTATTACTTGATGGATATTATTAAGATGAAATTATGGAATTAGGATATATAAAGTCTAGTGAGAAAAATTTACATTTTTCTCTGTAATTCAATAAACAAATCATTATTTACAAGAATAAATATGAATAAAAAGAAAAATAACCTAATTAACATGACCAATAAAAAGTAATAGTGAGTGAGTGATAAATGTTTTTCTAAAGTATGTTTATGCTTTCATTTCAAAAGTTTACACACCAAAATTATTGCACCTCTTTTTATATTTTTGAAACAATGTTAAAAAGTATATAACAAACATGGTAGAGAGGGAGAAAGTGCACATGTGTACTCAGGGTGAACCTTAATCGTCAAACACAGGCACGCAAGAAATACCGTTTTTCAAAAAAAAATTTCAACACTTTAATTTCTGCTACCAAGACGTGGTTTTATCCATCTGGTAAAAAATTCAATTGTCATCATTCTTGGTGTCCCCCCACCTCAACCCTTTGGTTCTTTTCCAGTGTCAAGGCACTGGGGAACAGTCATTGGCAATGGTATTCAATCATCTACTCCCCTGTTTCCAAAATCCCTTCAGGGGTCTGTTTCTTCTAAGCCAGGTTCCATGAGGGAATGTTTTCCTACTTGGTCCCATTCTCAGCAGGCAACTTGCTGCTTCCCTGGTGGCACTCCTCCTTCATAAGCTCAGGGGATTTCTATTTTTGAGTGAGGGTTGCCCACTCTCTGTGGCATGATATTGTGAGTCTATATTTAGTCTTCATTCCTAAAACCCTGGGAATTTCCAGATGGATTAGAATGTTTTTTGTATGCTAATAAGATGACTGGTGGCTGGCCCCTAAATAGCTTCAGGATGGAGGCTAGTCACCAGAAAGACCAAGGCATGAGTAGAAAGTTGGAACTTTCAGCCCCATTCCTCAACCTCCAGAGAGAGGAGGCCAACGTTTGAGCTGATCACCAATGCACAATGATCTGATCAGTCATGCCTATATAATGAAAATTCACAAAAACCCAAGAGGACTGGGTTTGAGAAGCTTCTGGATAGCTTAACACATGGCGGTACCTGTAAGCCTGGCACACTCAGAGAGGGCATGGATACTCCATAGCCCTTCCCACATGCCTTACCCTATCCAATCACTCCATCTAGCTATTTATCTATATCTTTTGTAATATCCTTTATGATAAAATGGTAATTGTGTTTCCCTGTGTTCTGTCAGCTGCTCTAGTAAATTAATAAACCCAAAGGAGGGAGTTGTGGGAACCCTGATTTATAGCCAATTAGTCAGAAGCACAGATAACAACCTGGGACTTGCAATTGGGGTCTGAAGTGGGTGTAGTCTTGTGGGACTGAGCCCTTAACCTGTGGGATCTGATGCTGTTTCCAGGTGGCTACGGTCAGAATTGAATTGAATTAGAGAACATCCAGCTGGTGTCCAATGGAGAATCTGGTGCCAGAAGTGTTGTGGTGTATTAGAGTAGGAAAAAACAAGTTTTTTCTTTTTTATTTTATATATGGACACTCTCATTCTTATGTATCTTCAAGGAACATTGTCTTAATCTCAGAATCTTCTTTTACATGCTTTAGATTTCCTTATGACCTAGATGTTCTGAAAACAAAGTCAGAAATATCTGCAGTTTATTTCTGCTTTCTGCCTCTGCTACTGCCCCCAAAACTGTTCAAAACTCACAATTTCCTTAAAATTGAACAAAGGAGAGAAAAAAATGTATAATTTAGTGCAATGTGTATAATTTTAGTATAGTGTGTATAATTTAGTATCTTGCTGCGGTAGGATGAATAATGGTCCCCAAATATGTCCAAATCCTATTCCCTATAATTTGTGAATGTCACTTTATATGGAAAAAGACATTTTGCAAATGTGATTAAGTTAAGAATCTTGAGATGGAAAGATTATCCAGGTGGGCCTTATAACGTCCTTATAAGAGGGACCAGGAGGAATCAGAGTCAGAAAAGTAGAAGGTAATATGTCGGTGGCAGAAGATATTGGAATGATGCACTTTGACAACAGAGAGAAAGGACCACAAGTGAAGAATGCTAGAAGCTTAAAGGGGAAGAAGAGGGATTTTGCCCCCAGAACCTTAAGAGCCCCAGTGAAACTGATTTGGGACTCCTTACCACCAGAAATGTAAGAGATAAATTTGGGATGTTTCAAGTCACAAATCTGTGGTAATTTGTTACAGCAGCAATAGGAAACTAATAAACTCAGAATCCCTACTCTTAAGGGCTAAAAGTTCTCAAAACTCAAAGCTTGATAATAAATTCTTCCCTATGTGTTTTCTCTTAACTGAGAGAATTAGGGAATTATTAAATGCTTTTTTCTTCCATGTGATACATCAAATTATTTCTCTAAACATTTCATATTTTAGTACTGAAAAACCTTGTTTTTCTTTAGGAAAATCCTATATATCTTGAAGAAGTATTTAATATAAGCACAATGGTGTAGAATTATTAATACACTTCAGTATAGTTGGCTCCTAGCTGTGAAATGCTTAATAGTTGTAAATAGATTGGATTTTGAGAGTTCCACATTTATTCATTAATTCAGAAGGAATTTCAAACATTTATTGTTAACCCACTGCATTTTAGGCCTTTTTTCTAGTCCCTGTGGGCACAATGATGAATAGAAAAAAATCATAAAAACTGCAGTTATAAGTGCAATAATAGGAATAAATGAGAAAACTCTGTGGGTTGCAGGATAGAATCTTACAGTGTGGCTTTCAGTGAACCAGCCCCAAAGGTATTCACATTGTCCAAAATTGAATGTAATCTCCCAAATTGACTCCAAGTTTGACCAGTGGGGTATATGCAAGCATAATTCAAGCAGAAGCTTGATGAGCACTTTATGGAGCTTGTCATTTAGGAATTCTTGCTCTTGGGATCAAGACACTATGTGAAGAAGTCCAAGCCAGTCATGTGGAAAAAGCCAAATGGAGAGAAAAAAAAGTCCCAGACTTCCAGCTGTCTCTGCTCAAGAGCCAGGCATGTAAGGTAAGGCATCTTGAATGTTCTGTCTCCAGCAACCATCTGACTGCAAGCAACATCAGCAGAAGAATGGTGCAGCTCAGTCCCTGGCACCCCATAAAATTGTGAGCAAATAAAATTGTTGTTGTAACTCACTGTTTTGGGTTTGTTTGATATTTAGCAATAGGTAACTGAAATAGAAATTAGTATCTGCAAGTAAGATGTTGTTGTAATAGTAACCACTCTGTGGTTGACTGGTCTTATCTTCTCCTAGAGTTCTATTGATATAATGCTGAAGTGATATATGGGCTTTTTTTTTCACCTTGCAAAGACACATTTACTGCTTCAAAGAACAGCCCTGACTCTCTTTGACAAGCCAAAAATACAACATTCCCAATCCTTTTGCCAATATGTACATTTAATCACTTGACCTCTATGACCTCTCGAGCAGCCCAGCGCTTATGCCACACCACTAACCTTCATTCTCCTTTACATAGAACATCAAGACCCACTGGTCTCCTCTCATGCACTCTCACATTACCTGTATGGGGCCCCATTTTCTTCCCAGACACATAACACCATGGCCCTTTCAAGACCTGAGAGAATAGCCTGTTCCACTAGACCTCCAGGCTTCAGAAATCTCTATACCAAAAGAGGCACAAGTTATCTGTGCTCAAATTTCAGAGGATGCAACTAAAATACCACTAATTCTTCCCATACTCGAATAAAAGCAACTGAAAAAATAGTGTAATATACTCTGAGGTTTCAGAATTCTCTTCGGAGAATTCTGTCACTGGGATCTTCTCTAGTGGTGGCTGGAGTTGAGCTTTTAGTCTCTGTATCTTAGCAAGTCTCTAGTTGGTAAAGACAAGATGCCACACATCTCTTTTTGCAGGAACTCTCTAATCTTTTTGAAAGATTTGCTTTCAGTGCCTCATTTGGCTGTTGAGAGGGAAAAGCAACACCACTCCTACATATACTAACTGGGGGATGGTAGTTAAGAATGCTTCCAATGCCTCTTAGCAAGTGCTGCAGTGCAGTGGCTAGATCCCACTCTAGACTTCTTACTTGGAGATATCTTTCTGAACCTGAAAAACAGAATGCCAATGACCATCTGATTTCAGTTTTATTCTTTCACAGCAATTTTTCAACAGAGAGAAAAGTCACACAACATTTTGAATGAAAAATACTCACAATATAGATATATATTATGATAATCTATTTCTACTGCATTGATTTTGTGTCATATTTTTGCTGATTATTTTTATAATCTGCCCAAAATACTTATTGAAAAAGTTGATTATAAGAAAATCACCCAGACTGGAAATGGTATAGTATATGAGAGAAAAGCATTGACTTTGGACCCACAGGTGTGCATTCAGATTCTGGCTCTATTTATTAAAACTCTCTTCTTTTATGAAAGAAGTTGGATCTTTGGTAACATTTAAGATGAATAAACAGGGGTAATTGCCTTAAATATAATATCAGGGGCGTTTTCTGTAAAGAGTGAGTTAGTAAATATTTTTAGCTTTTCAGTAAATATTTCATCAGACACAATGTTATCTATCACAAAAACTCAGTTCAGCGCTTGTAGCATAAAAGAAGCCAGAGATGGTAAGTGAGCAAATGAGAGTGACTGTAATACAACAGAACTTCATTCGCAAAATCCAATGGTGGGCTGCATTTGGCCTGCAGAGTGTAGTTTATTGACCCCTCTAATCGAACATGAAAACAATACAAGCAAATTTATGAATGCATGAATTGTAAAATATAATTCAGTGATTAATTGCAATCCTGCAAATAAGTTTCTCTACAAGATAGAAAACACAAGCAAGACTTGATTATGGGGTCATATTGCAGAGAGATTAAGTACCACTCTGTCAGATTTTGCATCTCTAATTCCTACCTCATTTCTTATGATGTGAAGGCAGGTATTTTAAAAAGGGGGTTTGAGGTAGAGTGTATTATTTTTCCATCTATAGTAATTGGATTATAAATATATATTTTTTTGGCATATAGATTTCAGCGCTTTTTTATAGTTGATGGAACAAACTTTCCTACCCTTTGACTCTAGGTTTTTCATGTGACTTTCTTTGTCCAGTGAAATATTGGTAGATGTGACATGGACAGAAGTTTATAAAGCTGTAACATAACTGATCCGTTACTTTTGATCCTCTGCTAGCACCACAAGAAGGACATGCTTAGACTAACCTGTTGGTCTCAGAAGGAGGATATGAAACATGCAGGCAGAGCTGCCCCCAACTGAACCCAGCTGGTTTCAGAAGCATGAATAAGTCCAGTTAAGACCAGTGAAACCATCCAACCAAGCCTGGCTTAGACAAACTGCACCCAATCTGCAGATTTGGGAGAATAATTTATTCAATATTTTAAGCCACTGGTTTTTGG
>VBSM01002608.1:1208241-1240477 GCA_008086735.1 Cheirogaleus medius
GATAAAGGAGTCAATGTTGTAATATGTAGTACACAGGTGTTCTTTGGGATGGTATCTTCCTAAGGGCAAAAGTAAAGGGAAATACAAATTTCTGCTTCCATCTGGTTTTGAAAGTTATTAAGAAGACAGAACCCAAGATAATGCTTCTCAAACATTAATATACTTATGGATCACCAAGCAATCCTTTTAAATGTAGATTTTTATTTAGTAGGTCTGGGATGGGGCCCAAAATTATGCATTTCAAACAAGTTTCCAGGTAATGCCCATACTGCCAATCTGTAGACCACACTGTGAGAAGCAAGGATCTCATTAAATTCTAAAGCATTTGGAGACTCACGAGAAAGCAGAGTTAATGTAGAAGAAAGAGTTTAGGGTAGATGACCATCCTCTAAACTGGCCTTGCCAACTCTTTAGGACTGTTGTGACTTTCTTCCCCAGGTATTCCAAAACCCACCAAGTTTACTTTCAAGGTAACATTCACTATTCTGCACTGCAATTAATTTCTATTCTCCTAAATTCCTTGAAAGAACTTTCTGTGTCTAATTCTTTTGGCAGTTCTTTGACCAGTCCAGCTGGGTGCTGAAAGTTCTCAACAAACGTATGAGTCTGTGCTAATAATTGGAATGTATAGAAAATATGCCACTGTCTTTACCAAACCTCTGCAAGTTACAAGTAAAAAAAAATCTTTATAACTTCTTTACTTTCATTGATAATGTAGAGTGAACAACTTAGTCAACTGCACTTTCTGGTTACTGGATTTTAAACAAATAAAAAAGATATGCATAGTTTATACATAATATGTAAAACTGAAAAGATTATCAAAATTTGCCTTTACTCCTTTTGTTTCCATTCCCATCCTGTACCCCTTACCCCATACTATCCATTGGCTAAGTGCCAAAGAGCTAAAACTAAAATACAATAATCAATCTAAGATTGAATTTTGTTAGATATTAACAAGATTGTAATTTATCTCAAAAGTTTATATACTGTTTCTCTTAAATAATTAATAATGTAAAATAATATATAATATGCATTATACATAATATTGGGAAATTTTGGAATATAATGCTTGCAGAAATATAGCCTTTTTCAAAATGTAAAAATAATTATTGTATTGTAAGCAGCCTGTACAGCATTCAAACCACCAGTTGGTGAGGCTGTAAATCAAGTGAGAGAGGAAGAAATTATCCAAGTAGCAAGAACACATTTCCAAAGTAAAATCTGCAACAGAGCATGTTTAGATCATGGTTTTAATCTATGAATGGCATTATTATCTTTAAACTTTTATATTCCAAGTTCATATAAGCTCCCTTTGAAGGTCCCATGCATGCTACATTTGATTTTAAGGTCTAATCCAAAATCAAATATAGCATTTGCTTTACTTTATGTAAAAAATGTCAATGACTTTCTTTTAAATTATCCAACAAAAGACAAATTACCAAAATTCAAACTTACTTGAATGCTTTTTAAGTGATTCCAGGCAGTACGTATATAGACCTGGTAGAAAGTTTTAGCTTCAAATCATAAACTTGCATAATATTTGTAAGTGACTAAATATAAGGGGGGTTATGGAAAATATTTGGTCACCTTAATTATAGGTTTAAATGCCACAAATGCTATAATAATACCTTTTTACTTTTCTTTTTTTTTTTATTTCTAAGCAACTAACCACTTTATATATGTTAAACTCAGTATATCTTAAAAGTAGGAATTCTTTTCCCCCAGGCATCATTTACAGATGGATAAAAACAGAATAATAAGTGAATGCCTTCTTAAAGGCAAGTAAGGTACCCTACATGCCAGAGCAGTTCTGAAAATAGTAACCATAATTCCTCCCAATTTCTTATTTTTTCTTTCTATAATTATTAACTATAATAAAACATAAGGAAATATTTTTCTTAAATGATACTCTTGGTCTGCTCTTATGTTTTTATTAATACTTTTACTTTATTTCATTTATTATTATCAGGATGAAACAATTTGGCATCTCTTTTTCCACCAGTCAATGTATTTTCAGCAGCAAGTTGTTTTCTGTTATTTGACAGTCTTCTGGAAACCACCTACTTATTCTCTTTTGATGTGATCAGACCATTGTGGTGAACTAAAGACCACCGTCACTACTTGTTTAGTGTTTGCATTTTGTTTAGCAGGGGTTTCATATTAGTGGCTACTCTGGGAGGAGATACATCTTAAACAGTAGAGAGAAGTCTAAATGACGCAACTCTAGACTGGAATTCTCAACCTTGCCTTCCAGTGAAGAAATATGTTTTCACTGCATTCACATCTTTCTCCACACTATCTCTTAAGTATAGAAATATATTTTTTCAAGGTAGACAAAAATTTTATGCATTTAGTTCTTAGAGTTTTTACTTTTATTGATTTCACAGGTTGTGAAAATATTTTGCCTGAAGGCTCAGTTATATTATTCTTAGATTTCACTTGTTTGCAAGTCTCATTAGTTTATTTATTTTTTAAAATATTTTAGATAGACAAAAGTGCTGTGGCTATGTCCTGAAACCTTACACAGTTCTCCCATTAAAATTATCTATTCTGTTTGTGACATGATAGCTTAGCAGGACCCAGTAGACCATTAGGAAAATAAGCAAGTTCTTATCTGGAAGTCATTAACTAGAATCACTCATTCTCATTTCTCTCTTGCCTGGAAGTTGGTTCTTTTCTCATCCTGGAAAATATTTTGATAGGAAATTAAGTGCTGGTTAAAAGTGAATATGTGACAGATGAACTGTAATGGGGAGGAGACTAAAACTGCATTTGTCTATGTAATCACTGAGGGCAGTGAACAAAGGCAAGGTCAGTGACTAGCTGCTGGCATTATTGTAGTTCAGAGCTTAAGTTTTGATATAGAAATAGCCGGTTCATAGTCAATCCATTCTGCCTAGCTGAAGGGGCTACTAAGGCCTGTTGGCTAATAGGTAGCTTTAGATAACAGAGTTTTAGCACACAGCTCTTGATGGTGACTTGCAGAAATAATCTAGAACTGCAAATTAAATGTTAGCTACTATAAATCTGATGGGTCATCTAAACTCAGTAAAGTAGCTGAAGATTACATTCCCAGTTCCAATATTAATGTCAAGGAAATATCCTGATCCCAGATCATTAATGGCAGACTAAAGTAAGGGCTGGGACGGATTCTCTCTGCCAGATTCCCTGCCAATGTCCACGGTACATAAATGGGCAGAGTATGAAGAATAAGTTTTCAGAGTTAGAATAGAGTTATTCTAGCAGAAGGAAATAGATTTTTTTGAAAAATCATGTCATTTTGGTAACAATGATATGTGCACATGAGGAAATTAATCATAATAACCCTTTATTTTCCCACAAATTTGTCATTTAATATTAAATCAAGATATATAGACCTATATGTCATAGTTTGTAGTTCTAAAAGAAAATAAAATAAATAAAATCCAGCTATCTTACATAGAACAAACATGAAGTAAAAACAGATTTGTCCCTGAATTCTAAGTTAGAACTCCACTCCTGATAGTCATCAACCAAGTTTAGAAATTGCGTTAACATCATAATATAAATTGCTTAATGATTCATTGGCTTGCAAAGGCATCATCTTTTATAACCCATATTATTTCATTTAGGTCAACAAGGACAGATTGAGAGTTTGGGGCCATTTAGTCAACAGAACAGTGCTCTGTGATGTTTTCCTGGAACATTTATGGTCTCAGAGCACACTGTTGAGTGGAGAACTTCCACCAGCCCCCTCAGAGATTCTGTCCCAACGCCCAGTTTGTGCTGATCTCTGGGGAGAAGATATGCAGATCTACAGCCAGCAACCGCACTGGCTCATAGCCCTCCCCACATCTCCAAGATATGAAAAGACAAGTGAAGGGGACAGCTTTAAGAGGACCTTTTACTCTTTTTCCTGCAAATATCCTGGAACATGCATCATTGCTGACTTTAACTCTCCTCTGAGGGAAAAGGTCAGCAGAGTGGGGGTTTACAATAGTTTCTGTTCAATCTCGTGGATCAGAAAAATCAAGACTAATGTGTCTATCAGATAAAATCAATATCATTGAAATTAAATTATGGAAAACTTAATAAGATTGTGCTTGCTACTTATAAATGCACTTTAAGTATTTCTTCTCAAGCTTGAATAATGAACAGATTTCTTTTAAAGGGAAAAAAATATTCTAACAGATCAGTAAATAGAGGATCCACGAATCCAAGTTTGAGATTTTCCAACTTAAGAAAATATCTTTTAGGTGCAAATGATCAATGCCAAAAAAAAAATGTCTTTATACATAACAAAACAAAGGGTTTTTTTTTAAAGGATAAAGATTAAAAAACAAAACAAAACAAAAAACAGGGGAAGACCTATGGACCTTGTAGATCCCTAAAGAAGGGCTGTAGTCTGAATACCTATATAAATAAACTGACAACATACTTATGAGTATGGAATTTATTTAGTAAATTGCTGAAGAAAATTATAAATTTTCTAAAATTGCCTAATTTGCAGTTTGTAGTGTCACAGAGCCTGTGAGTTAATATGGCTCAATCTGCTTTTCTGATAACTAAGTAATATAAATATCCCTTAATACCATATCTATGTAGTAATTATGATGTATTCTAGTGTCATCATGTTGACAGAGATCAGTGGAAACAAATCAATAGATTATCAAAGTAGAAGAAATGGTCACTGAGCCACAGCCAAATTGTTTTGGGGCAAAAGATTGTAAGATTTGGGCTCAGATGATGACTTTTTGTGGAAAGATTGATAACTGTGGCTATTGGACATGGGAGGACAGTCAGTGAATCTTTAGTTTAATAACACAGTAATGAGGAATTCATCATCTGACTTCTTGCTGAGCTGGCTACTTAAATGTACCCATGGGATGGAAATGAGGTAGTGGTGAAAGCCTTTTGAAACCCCCAATCTGTCCTCATTTAGAGGAACAAATGCAGAGACCCTGACTTCAATATAACCATTTTCTAAAATACTGAAGGAATAAGACATCGTTTGTTACATGGAGGATATTTTTTTCCAGCGTCAGTTTTCCAAGAGCCCCAAGTTCAAAAGGAAATGCAGAGTTTAGTTTAAACAGGCAATGAGAAGAGAAACAAAATGGTCTTTAGCTATCCCTCTCCCTCATATTTCTGTGTAGAAACCTCAGTCAAACACTATTACTACCATTCTAAAGAAAAGAAGATCAGTTAACAAGAATGCTAAAAAAGCTTCCACCAGAAATTAATCCTGCGTAAAATAGTTCTATTTCATCACCAGAGGCCAATTCTTCAATTCTTGACAACTTTTTCATGAGCACTGACTGAGCATCACAAAAGGTACCAGATATTCTGGTATCATGATAAATCCATCAACAAGTTTCTTTAAACATTTGTCAATTCTGTATACACAGAAAGTACAAACATATTTGAGAACTGTTTATTATTCATCATATATGCTGCATTTTACTGAATGCCTTCTGTGTACTGGTGCAATGCTAAGAGCCTTGTATACCTTATTTTAATTAAACTTACACTAATTCTGGGAACACATATTAAACCAAATATGTGAGATATAGTAAGTGGGGAACACCAGATTTGAAGCCAGTTCATCTGTTTCTTTTTCCTACATTCTAAGCCACTTATATTAGTATTCCAATGTTTTTTGTTTCTATATAGCCACTTAAGACTGTTTGATATATTCCAAAAGAGTTTGTTGATTCATAAGTTAATTTCAGTTGGATATTTTAAACTAGATGATAATTCAAACATTTGGGATTTCAAGTCCAATTACAACTTGTCCATTTTGGTTGCTTTATTAAAAGAAATCCAGCAGATATAATTTTTCTTTTCTCTGTGCTATGGATAATCATATGGATAGGTACCACATGAATGATATAAGAATGGATAAATAGTGTATATATAAGAAACATATAAATACATATACAATAAAATATAAAGTGTATATATCTCATACATATTATCTTAGGCCATTTTGCATTGCTATAAAGGAATACTTGAGGCTGGGTAATTTATGGAGAAAGATTTATCGGGCTCACAATTTTCGGGCTGTACAAGAAGCATGGCACTAGCATCTGCCTCCTGTTGAGGGCCTCGGGAAGCTTGCACTCATGGCAGAAGGTGAAGGGGAGCAAGCATCACTTGATGAAAGAAAAGAAGAGAGAAGGGGAATGGGGTGCCAGGCTCTTTCTAACAACCAGTTCTGGCAGGAACCAACAGGGCAAGAACTCCACTTATTACTGCCAGGACAATACCAAGCCATTCATGGGAGATCTGCCACCATGACCCAAAGGTCTCTCTTTAGGCCCCACCTCCAACATCAAGGATCAAATTTCAACATGATATTTAGAGGCTACAAATATTCAAACTATATCTCACATCTTGGCTTGTGTTATTACAAAAGGAAATAAAACTCAAAGGACAAACTCCTTTTTCTACTTAATCAGCCATAACCTAAATGTCAGAAGTTCAGTGTAAGGCTGGAGAGGTATATTTGGGCCACACACACATAAACTCACTCAACAGACCAGTAGGAAGCTGGATCAAAGTATTTCACAGGCAGAGGGTTTGGAAAAGTTTGATTAGTAAAATGGATAATGTCATTAGACTACAAAAATCATCCTGGAATCAATGATTCTAATGTATTCTTGGTTCCTCCAACTACATCAGGCATATTAAATTTCAGTTCTGAGCATCACAGTTAAGAAGACTGTTATAAGCTTCTGACATCAGAGTAGAATAGAAAGATGATGATAGCTAACAGAAAATTAGTATTAATATTAAAATGGCCAAAAAGTCTGGGTGAATTTAGGAAAATGAAAAAGACGCTTATTTAAATGACAAGTGTCGACAAGTATTTGAAGCACTGTTACGCAGAAGCAAGAAAGGACTTAGCTCTGTGTGGTTCCCAAGGGCAGGACTAGGACCAATTGCTTAAAGCTACAGATTAGACCTCAGGTTCAACTCAGGAAGAACTTTCTAGTAGTTAATATTTTCAGGATTGGAAAAGGCTGACCTAAATTCATGCAGAATGGAAACAATGAAAGATACCTTAAAAATTCTAGTCTTGTTCCTTAAGTTTACAGATGAGGAAATTGTAGTTTGACAAGATTAAGGGATTGGTGAAAGTGATGATGGATAACTGTGGATCCCGGGTTATAATTCTTTCTCTTGTACAAGCTAGTGTTCTTTTCACTACTCCATCCCATCTCCAAAACAATGAACTTGTCATCATTTTCCTTTACTTAGAAAATGTTTAATAGCTAATCAAGCATAGCCCACTAGGGGGTTTGTGAAAAAGATCATAACATGGAGCAGATTTTGTTGATGGAGACTCATTTAATTTTCGATTATAGATAATGAGCACAGAGACTGGCCTGTAGCTATAGTTGAAGAAGTTGAACAGAACCAAATGAAATATTGGGTTGTTCTATATACTTTCAAGAACCTTTCAACTCTTAGCCCAGTAGCATATGAACTAAGAATCAGAATTGGTTCAGAAACAGAGGTCTATGTGTGAAACTATGGTCCCGGCAGGGACAAGAGAAGAAAAATGAAGGGAAAGAGAAGGACCCTAAAGAAAGCAGGAGGAATAAAACAGTAAAATCAAAGCAGAGTCAGAGTTATTGGACCTGCTTTGGAAATCAGAACTGCTATATTCAGGAAGGTTTCAATATAAATATGCTGGGAAGGAGGGAATTAAAAATAGATTTCTTTCTGCTTTACATGCAAAGCAATTTTTGAAAATTTGGTAGAAAAAAGTGATAGATATAAATTTAACACTTCCATTTCTAAGCTGTTATTTGGCAATAAGACCAATCAATTCAAGTCACTTAAAGCATCTTGTTTGATGCTATTGTTCATGTTCTATTCTTCTATTCTTTTTCATCTTCAAACTCTTTAGGGAGGAAATGCTCATTAGTTTAAATAAAGCTATTGTTCCTGGTTAAAAGAATAACGTCAGCTCACAGTGATTTTTGCAGATTTGTTTCTCCATTTGAGAACAGAGGCTTCAACTTCATTAGTAAACCATATTGTTTTAAATTAAATTTCCAAATAAATATATTTGGGTGTGAATTAATGGAAAATATTTTTCAAAACTAAAAAAAAAAAAGAAAGAAATTAGCATCCCATACTCTAAAAACATTCCAGTGGTTTTGTTACGTATTGCCAAGAATTTTAAAATAGTGGTTTCTAACCACACCAGCCCCACAAAACCTAACTGCTGTCTAAGGCAACCTTCCCTCCCATACGTAAGATAACAGTGACATCTTGTGGACAGTTTACTTAAAATAGATATATAGGCAAAGTACAGAAATATATACTTTTGTTTTATTGCAAAACTTTACAATTTCTTCTTACACTTCCAAATATTTTTATGGTGCTTATCTACTATGTAAATCTTCTTTAGTTGCCTTTATATGGATTGCTTAAAATATAAAAACATAAGTCATATTGATAGCATGTGCATTTGATATGATGTAATGAGGATGGTACTTCGCGTCTGTGGTCTTCCTTCCAAACATCCATAACTCCAGCCTAACCATAAGAAAAATATTAGACAAATCCAACTTGAGAAGCAGACTCTAAATAACCTGACTGGTACGCCTCAAAATTGTTAAGGTCTTCAGAAACAAGGAAAATCTGGGAAGCTGTCACAGTCGCATTCGACTAAGAGACGTGACAACTAAATGTAATGTGATTCCAACTTGGATGGAATCCTGGAACAGAAGAGAAAGCATTATGGAAAACCTAGTGAAATCCAAATAAAGAATGGTGTTTAGTTAATAGAAATGCACCAATGTCGGTTTCTTGATTGTGACATATGTACCATGAGAATGTAAAATGTTAACAACAGGTATGCAGAGTTGGGATGCTATATTTTTGCAACTGTTCTGTAAATCTAAAACTATTCTGAAATTTTTTGAAAGTTTATTTAAATTAGAAAAATATTCTTAAACTATGCGATATCATTGTTTTTATGGGGTGGGACATATTCTTTCCAAAAATCAGAAACAAAAATACAACCAAAAGGAAAAGATTTTGACAGATGAAAATAACACTCATTTGAAATCAAGCAGGTGGGAGGGGAGAAGAGGGGATGGGAAAGTTCATACCTAACGGGTACAATGCACACTATCGGGGTGATGGGCACACTTATGACTTTGACTCAAATGGTACAAAAGCAATTTATGTAACCAAAAGTTTGTATCCCTATAATATTCTGAAATAAAATTAAAAAAAGAAAAAGATTTCATAATTTCTGAATTTTCCAGATCTAATGTAATGAGTTTACATTGCTGTAAAAATAGAGTTCATTAAAATTTTATTTCTTTAGAGAAAATCTGAGGGCTTAACCCCAGATACCACATTCCTGAGTTTCTCTCCTTAGATCTTTCCAACCATAAACAAGACAATTTCTTTATGGAGTTATAAGTACAATAGAAGTAGCTCCTCCTACCCTTGATGCTATCTCCTGTCTCTCATCCCCTTTCACCTTTTCCCCTTCTCCTACTCCTCCTCACCTAAGAACTTTTGCACTTGCTGTTCTGCCTGTCTGGAATCTTCTTTCTTTAGATTTCTTTGTAGCTCATTCCTCCATTCCCTCAAGTTCTCGGCTCAGATGTCCCTTATCAGAGAAGTCTTTCCTGATCAATTGATATAAAAAAAGCACCCCCCATCAAGACTCCCTGTTCCCTTGCCCTACTTTATTATTCTCCAGTGTGTTTATCCACCAAATGCAATATTGCTCATTTATTTATTTTCTATCTTCCTGGGCCAGCAAGGAAGCTTCATGAAAGTGTTTTGTTTGTTTTATTCACAGCTGAATCCTCAATGCCTGGCACAGTGTGGAGTACATGGTAGGCACTCAATATTTGTTCAATGAAGCAAAAATCTCATGTGAAACCTGTATCTAACATCCCAGTCCTGCCTAGCTGGATATAGAAAAAGGAGAAACCTGATCTGTCTTTCACATGACAGTCTACATAAATGATGCCCTGGCTCCCATTCCCGTCACCCAGGCTCTGTACTTTATTCACTGGGTATTCTCCATCTGCCTCGGCTTCCTTCTTTGTTATGCTCTGTGCACTGGGAAACTTAGCCCTGTGATCTGCTTCTTCTGGGCTTCATTGCTGACTGGCTCCTAGCTAGGTTTGGCTAAAGGGTAAAACGAGAGAAGTTAAAGTATTTTTTTCTGTATGTCCTCCTTGCTTTGTATCTGGAAAATTAACGGTTGTCTATCCCCTATAGAAATATATGCAAAATTTATATGATTTATAAGGCTCTGTCTAAAGATATGGTCACTAAAATATCATTAATTTTCCAGCTTATCCTCTCCAAATTTGAACTTAGGTATACATGCTATTAGACTTTGGCACAGAGGATCAATTCAACCTAATGTAGGATTCTACTTTGGATTGTACACAATCAGATATATTCAGCAAGTAATTGGCCATTTGATGGAATACTATGTGTTGTGGCTATTTAAATTCAGTTGATATATGACTTTTCTTCCTCACTTGTTACTTCTAAGCCAAGTTTTATTCTGATTTTTAAAATAAAGAAACAATCAGTGTCTAGTAAAGATAAATTAGAAATTACAGAGACGAAAGATATCAATAATCCCATCATCTGCTTTCAACTTTTGCTAACATTATACTGTGACTTTATGTGTATATGTTTCTTTTTAGATCATGCAGTGTATACAGTGTTTTAAATCATGATTTTTAAACTAATTCTTATTTCAAAAGTATTTTACTATTTTATAAATTTTGCTCTAATAGATAATAGTCTTAATTTGAATGTACTATGATTTATTTTATTAGTCTCCTATTATTAGGCTTATATATATAATTAGGTTATTATAATTAACTGGGTTATATATGTATATCATTAGGTTATTTGCTATTACAAATGGGGCAATATTTTATTGCTAACTGTGGAGAAAGTTATTCTTGATGTATTTCCCCTTCCCCTTTTTCACTTTTACCCAGAAGCCATTTTCTCTACATCAGACTACACTGAAAGGTAAACACTGATTCTAAGGACCCTGAACTAAAGGACATGTTTCCATGACTGTTTTTCTCCCTCACTCTAAGGCCTCTATATAAAATAGGGCCTAGAGGAAGGGGAAGAAGAGGCAGAGTGAGGAGTCAAATTCAAGGGCCAAAGGAGATTGTTTGAATGGATAGGAGTCACTAATTAGGAAGAGAGAGAAAACTGTCTGGACAGAGGACTAGGAAGCTGGGTGGAAGGAACTCACAGACCAGGTTGTCCTAGAGGGAGGACTGTCCCCACCTGCAGTTCAACAATTCTGGGCACTTTAAACCATCTTGATTAGAGAGTAAGGACTTAGATCTGCGGAAGATTGTGGGGGCAGTGATGGTGCCATGATCAGTGAGTCTCTCTCCCCTTACCTGGGAAAAACTAAGTTTTCTTCTGGGAGTGGGATAACAGTTGACCCACTGGCACCATTAAAAAATTAAAATATATACATTTTTTTAATTTTTAAAATTATATCAAGTCACTCTCTGACTGAATTATGAACTAATTCCTCAGGGTCAAAAATAATGAACACTCTAAAAGGCAGAAATTTTTCACCAAAATACTCTCCAGAAAGGTGGTAACAATTTACTTTCCCATTGTATCGCACACTTTGATGCCTATTTATAAATTATTTGAGGCTATTTTAACTACTTGAGTTATTTTAGAAAAAAATTAGTTTTTATGTCAACTTATATCCATGTAAATTTGAAAGAAATGTGAATAACTGAAGGAAAATTATTGTTTTTCCCCATGTCATATTGCAGACAAGTTTCCATAAAACTAGGATGACTTCACTTGCCAAAGACATTTGATATATCAAATGCAGCCATATGGTCTAAATATAACAGATTACTGCCATGTGCAAAAGTTAAGGAACACTCTGCTGTGTAAGTTGAAACAACATTTAAAATATATGTTTGAATTTCAATAATTCTTATTGCAGACCTATTTATATTTAAATGACAGAGAAATAGGAAAATATGTAGCCCAGTGTTCGGAATATTATCAGTATAGTGGGATATCTTAAGTTATATTGAAATCTGTTCAAATATATTCAAAAGATGATATTCAAACTCATTAGTAACCCCCTAAAAAGTCTTTATTGGGAAAGAAGGATCAGAAACTATGTATGGATAGAGAAAATAGGATACAGGGAAAGTCAACTAGCTTAATATTTAAGGAAGCATCATATACATGGTCTCTTGGAGGCTCACTTATGGATTGTGAGTAGATCAGTATTTCTATTGATTCTGTCTTCATTTTTTTCACTATAGATTTTTTGGCATTAATTGTGATTTTAAAATATATTTCATTAAAATGTTTTTATGTTTATTATTAAAGTCCTTAGTTCTAATAATAATAAATATTATTTATTATTAAAATTTTTAACTACCTCCTTATGTTTCACACCAGAGGCAAGTAAGGCATTTGCTTTACTCCTGGTTCAGTGTGCATGACCTGGTTACCTTTCTCTTCCCTTCTCTGTTCCGTAGTTCAGCATACTCATGTGGCCACTGAAAGTCAGAATTTCCTACTATATCCTCCAACCAGACCTTTCCTCCCTGGGCTCTTTTTCATACTTTCGAAAGCCTTCTCTCTTTTTATCTCACAACAGCCAAAAGAAGTCTTAAATACATTCTATTCCTAAGTGTTCTTCTCCTATCTAGTTGTAGACAGTATAATAGACAATCTAAACTACACATAATTGTTTAATGGTAATTATATTATTATTCCTAGGATAACATATGTGTTTAAAAAGAATTAAGAATAAGAGATAAAATATATTCTTATTCATTTATTACAAAAATGTATATTCTTCTAGCATTAGGGAGATAGCTGTAAACCACACAGACATGATTCCTACTCTCATAGAATATGCATTATGGGAGATGTACAAAGATATGATCAGGAATGGTGACATGTCATACACTTTGGCAAATAGTGAGGAAGGAATAACAACAAAAATGCTGGTGACATAGAACCTAAAAAGATCTTGAAAATATAGAGTTGTATGATCTGGATAAAATGGCAGTAAATGAGATAAATGTAAAGTGTTGAATTTAAATCTTAATGACTATAACAACAGAGAAGAGCTATAGCTTAGTCTTATCTCACATAAGAAGACTACAGTTAGCTTCACAGAAACTCAATATGAATTGACAGTTTGAAATGACTGCCAAGTCTCCCCTGGTTCCACCTCTAATTCAGATAATAAGTAATGTGGAAATGGGTGTTTCCAGACTTGTCATTTTGGGGGTTCCCAAGGCCACCCTTAGGTTTGATGATTTGCTAGAAAGACTCAGAACTCATAAAAGTGGTTATATTCATGTTACAGTTTATTTCAGTAAAATGACACAGATTCATATCAGTAAAAGAAAAAGGCACATAGACTGGCATCCTGGAGAAAATAAGTGCAGGTTTCCAGTTGTTCTCTCCCATTGGAGCTGTATGGTCAATGCTTAATTCTCCCAGCAAAGATATGTGACAGTACATACAAAGTGCTGCCAACCAGGGAACCTCACCTGAGCACTTGTTTTCAGGGTTTTTATTAGGGGTCAGGCACATAGACATGGAGTGTCTTACTCAGTCTTTCATCCTCCAGAGGTCAAGCTGAGAATGGGTGCCCAAAAGCCCCAGGTTCACAAAGATACTCTCATCAAGCATGATATTTCACGGGCTTCCAGATCTCCCAAGAGCTCCAAGGCCAGACCTCTCTGGAATGAACAGGATCTGAATACTCCAAAAGGTGAGTTAACCCTTTTGCTACACAATTGTTTAATTCAGCAGCATGAAAATGTCATAAAGAAACCATGGCCATTTTCCATTTTGTCATCCTCAGCATTTCTTTGATGTCTCCTCTTGTGGTTGTATATGGCTGAATCAATACATGGAGATATAATAATTGTTGGTGAAGAAGATGGGCTGTCTGCTTTCATCAAAGAGAAAAATCTTTTTTTAGAGGTCCTCAGGAAAAATTCTCCCTCACCCTTTGATAACTAGGATTGGGTCACAAGCCCATTTTGAGCCATCATTGCAAAGTGGCTAGAATTACCACAACTGGTTCCAGTTAATCATGATCTACTTCATGGAAGGATGAAAGTGTCACCTTTCCAGAGCACATTGGAGAATAAATGCCTGAACACAAGGCTCTTCTAGAAAGGAAGAAGAGGACAAGAAAGTGGTAATTGGGTTCCAAAATCATCTGCCCCAAACAATCTATGTTCTTTCAAGGAATCAAAATTGAACAAATGAGAAGTTATAGAAATATCAACCTCAATTATATAATGAAAAACTAGTTTATATACTACTTTGTATATTCTTAATGTAGCATCTATACATTGTATTTGAAGTATCTCTTTATGAAATGGTCTTCACAGTTATGGTTTGAAGACTGCAAGAAGAGGAACAAACCATATTCATTGATTTCTATGCTTAACATTTAACATACATTAAATATTAAATAAATATTTGGTGATAATATAAATGAATGAACAGAGTAGTCCAAAAATAAGACAGTCTGGCAGTTGGTGACTTCTTCAGCATTCATTTGATAAGACTTATTCAAAACAGGAGGGTATTAAAATAGGTACACATCATGCAATCTATTTATTATGATTATATTTTATTGTCCGTCTCCCTGTTAGAATACAAGCTTCTGTCCACTTGGTTCACTAAGTATCCTGAGCACTTAGGTCACTGCCTAACACATAAAATGCATTCAATAAAATTCATTAAATAAAACTGACTGAGAGGTGGCCAATCCAAATTCTAGTCCCAATACTGCCCCTACCATACTATATAACTTTAGCCTTATGTCTATTTCCTTTTAAGTAATATGAAAGCTCTGGGTCCTACTAAAAAGAAAGCCTTCTTCTTGTTGTTCTGACTTTGTCTTTTCTCATTGGTATGCTATTTTGCCCATTGCTGGCCTTACCCCACCTTCCCTCTGGCCCTGCCTGCTCTATCCTTCACTAAGTTTGCTTGCCCTTTCCCACAGCTTCCATCCTTGGTTCATAATGCTGATAGCCAGTAAATATTGAAGAAATTGGAATTATTTTGATTCGCTCACCAAGAAAGCATAAAGACACTGACAGAATTATGTCTTTTAGTGTTAATTGATCTCTAGTTCTGATTTCTAATCCTAATATCTATGCAAGAATAGTATGACAATTTCTATAGATATTGACCTAGG
This sequence comes from Cheirogaleus medius, assembly GCA_008086735.1. Taxonomy (NCBI): domain Eukaryota; kingdom Metazoa; phylum Chordata; class Mammalia; order Primates; family Cheirogaleidae; genus Cheirogaleus; species Cheirogaleus medius. The sequence goes on from VBSM01002608.1 coordinate 1,223,474, forward strand.
ATTTCTATGATTCATTCTCTAAAAGCATATTTATTATTTATTTACACAAAAAAGTGTCACTTCAATTTAGGTAACACTGAGCACCTTACATTTACCCTGCCCCCCCTTTTTGAGACATGGTCGCCTGGGCTAGAGTGCAGTGGTGTCATCATAGCTCACTGAACAGGCAAACTCCTGGGCTTAAGTGATCCTCCTGCCTCAGCCTCCCAAGTAGTCGGGACTAGAGGAACATGTCTTGGCCTGCCAAAGTGCTAGGACCACTGCACCCAGCCACTTTTATCCTTTAAATACTGAATATAGATTTAAAGATCATAAGACTTCTATGTCCATCTTTTATTATTAAGGTCCAAAGGACATTTGAGATTCTGCTAGAAACTTCTCAGAGAAAGTATTATTAATGAAATTGAGGCATTATATTTTATTTTTAAAGGTCAGTTTAATAAACTTGTAATTTCATAGTTAAATTTTAGCATCAATTCTAATTTAAAAGTACACGTAATTGTAAGTCCCTTTTAGCAACAAGATGTTTGGTTTTCAATATCCTCAAGAGTTATTACAATAAATCCAAATCGATATTATTCCAGTTCTTATAGTAGGAGAGCAAGTCAATAAATTAAATTATCTGAAATAAGCTTAGATCTTGCGTGATTTCCATAGTATTTCTGAGCAGATATTTAGTGAGCATCCATTATGCACAGGCATTGACTGGTTGCTGAAGATTAAAACATAAAGCAGTCCCTTCTTGAAGGAGCTCACAGATTACTAGGAACAACTCATGCTGAATTAATAATGGGTTTTAATGCAGAGCACAATTTAAACAGAATTCTTTAGTAGTTTTAAATTTCTCTTTTCTTTTTTTCCTCAGTTAAATCCAAGTAATAAAACATTCCCTCCTTTTAAACATAAATATCATTAAACAAATTATCTATACATAAGCACAGACAAATATATGGAATTATTTTCCCAAAGATTAGTAGTAGTCACATATGAGTGATGCTTAAATCATTTTTAAAATAATTATTTATATAGAAACATATTTTAGTACTTTATTTTCAAAAATAAGTATCCATCGCCAGAACTAAAACAGAAAAGCAGTAGTGTGGGATACACAAATGAAACCAGTACATTTAATCAAGGGCTTGAAGTTTCCGTGCAGCACGTTCCTAAACGGTTACGGGCAAGAAGGTTGCCTTGGTTTTAAAAGCAACCTAGGCGGCAGCTTCTCTCCCTCGGTCAGCCCGGCGAAAAACCCTTAAGCACACAATTTCTCCTTTCATCTATAAACACTCCAGACCGCGATTGAGGAAACAACTTGATTGGCTAAGAAATGAATGACGCAACGTATTCCAATGTCCACTGAGAATCGCCCTCCTAAACCTGGCTAATATTTCGCTCTCCGATTGGTCCCTACAGCAAGAGTGCCGGGACCATTGCTGAAGTTGACCTCTGGGTACAGAACCGAGGGCGAAAATGGCGGCTGGGCGTTGGAGGTTTGTGCTTCGCTGTCCGGGGCTTTCCTTACACACCGCGGCTGAGGCCGCAGCCACGGCTCCAGAATCGACCGGCCTAGATGTTTCGGCCACCCCCGTCGCGCGGTACCCGCCTATTGTGGCCTCCATGACAGCCGACAGCAAGGCTGCCCGGCAGCGGCGGGTGGAGCGCTGGCAGGCTACGGTGCACGCGGCGAAGTCGGTGGACGAGAAGCTGCAGATCCTCACCAAGATGCAGTTCATGAAGTACATGGTTTACCCGCAGACTTTTTCCCTGAACGCCGACCGCTGGTACCAGAGCTTCACCAAGACCGTGTTCCTGTCCGGTCTGCCGCCACAGCCCGCAGAGCCCGAACCCGCGCCGGGGCTGGACCTAGCGGCGCTGCGGGCCGCTGCCTTTGACTGCCTTCTGCAGGAGCACTTCTATTTGCGGCGCAAGGGGCGCGTGCACCGCCACGAGGAGCGTGAAGCCATAACTTCGCCCTTTTTGGATCAACTGGTGGTCACCCTCCTTGGCCTGCTCAGTCCGCACAACCCGGCCCTTGTCACCGCCGCCCTCGGTGAGCCTCGGACCTGTCACGGGGGACGGGAGAGATGGGGGTTGTACTGGGTCGCCATAGATTTACCCCCTCTTCATTTCTTTCTTTGCTTGGTTCATTTTTTCTAGTCCCGTCCCTTCTAGCTGGGGGCGGCCTGGTGTAGTAGCAATCTCTGCATTAGAAATCTGAAGACTGCGCTGCCAGCAAGTAGCTGCTCAACTCTAGCCTGGTAGCCTGAGCTCTCCAGGATCCCAGTTCTTGACTCCTCTTTGTGGGTGTCCAGCCAAATGGAAGAGCGGCGGTGGTTAAGAGAAAGGGCACTTAGAGAGGGGGACCTGAGTTGCCTATTGGCTCTTCCACCTAAAAGCTAAGTAACTGTATGTAAATTAACCTCTTTTAGCTTATTCTCATTTTTCTAGATGACAATTACGGTAATAGTACTTCGTCGTAGAATTATGAAGATTAAATGCTATGTTAACTAAAATACCTAACATTTAATCAATATTATGTGCCAGGCTCTCTTCTAAATTTTTATGTGCCAATTAATTAATCCTCACAATAACCGTTTACAGTAGGTAGCACTGTTTTGTAAAAAAATAAAAAAACAAAGCTGAGGCACAGAAATGGTAAATGTATATAGTCTAAATTTCTATAGCTGGTACATTATGAGGTGGGGTCTAGTTTCAAACCCAGCTATTCCGAGTTCCCAGTAAACAATCAGTATCTTCTGTTTAACTGTACAATGCAGATGAGAAAAAAATTAACATAGACAATTTTAAAAAGCAGTGTTTCTGACATATTCATTTTATATCTACCTCCCAGTGGGTGTCTTAATATTTATTAAATTAATGCTATTATGACTAGATGTTTGCCCAACTGAGCCTTGTAGTGTGCATGTTACTTTGTGTCTTGGTTTGGAAAGGAAGTGGTCTTGAAAGCCTCATGGTCTTTGACTACTCCTAATTGGTGGCCTAGAAAGTTTACTTAACTTTGTCAAGACCCAAGTTCCTCTGATATAAAATGGAGATGATGAAAACTATATGCACCTTTTAGAGTAATTGTGAACATTGAATTGGTAATTCATAAAACAGCTTATGCCTGTTAAACTACATTTATTTCAGGTGAGTGTATTCCTATTAGTCTTATTTTCATTACTTTTAACCGAGAAACCTCTTTGGATACAGTGTTTGGCATAATGATGGCACAAGTAGATAATAAATGTTTGAGTGTTATATTTAAATCATAATAAAGTTATATTATCTCATAACCCAGGTTATCTTATATCAGTAATTTTTATGTTTTTAAATTAGACACATTCTTAAGTTGTATTAAAGTCAGTATTCTCTAGTGTTCTAATCATAACAATTTATTTAAGTGATCAGATGAGAACATTTTGAATATCTTTTGATAGATTGTAAACGCCCAGTTAACTTTTACTGGTTGTGTGGTGAAGAAATTATTCCCCGTGGTCATAGAAAAGGTCGAGTGGATGCTGTGCGATACCAAATAAATGATAAACCACACAACCAGATCCGAATATACAAGCAACTGCCAGAGGTAAGGATTTATTGCATGTGTATCTATTGACATCTTATGTAGGAAATGTCATAGGCAGATTAAGTAATAGATTTAGTAGGATAACATGTTTGGGTTGGGTCTCTTGCCTTTTAAGTTTCCTTTGAAGACATCTCATCTGAACATCTTTTTTCCTTTTTAATCTGCTTATGGTGTATTCCACAAAGGTCAAAGAATTATTTTAAGAGTGACAGGTTAAGCCATCATTTTGTAGAACTGTGCAGATCTTTTTCTTTCTCTCTCTTTTTTTTTTTTTTGAGTCAGAGTCTCACTCTGTTGCCCAGGCTAGAGTGCCGTGGCATCAGCCTAGCTCACAGCAACCTCAAACTCCTGGGCTGAAGTGATCCTACTGCCTCAGCCTCCCAAGTAGCTGGGACTACAGGCACGCGCCACCATGCCCGGCTAATTTTTTCTGTATATTTTTAGTTGGGCAGTTTCTTTCTATTTTTTAATAGAGACGGGGTCTTGCTCTTGCTCAGGCTGGTTTCGAACTCCTGACCTTGAGTGATCCTCCTGCCTCGGCCTCTCACAGTGCTAGGATAAAAGGGGTGAGCCACCACACCTGGCCTCTTTCTCTTAATGTAAAAATGCTGATAACAGTTTATAATTATTGTGATTTATAGTGACTATACTAGCTAGTCATAAATCAAGAGATTTTTACAGTTATGAGCTGGGTCATTTTACATATATTTAGATCTTTTGCAGAAAAACAAGTATATTTTCAGTATTGTCCATGCTTCCATGTCAGGGAGTGTCACACTTTTTCTGTAAAGTTCTGAGAATAGTTAATATTTTAGGCTGTGCAGGCCATAAGTCTCCATTACAACTGTTTACTTCTGCTCTTACAGTGCAAAAGCAGCCATACACAGTATATAAATGAATGTGTATGGCTGTGTTCCAATAAAACTTTATTTGTAAAAGTGGGTGGCTGGCTGGATTTGTCCCATCATTAGATATTAGTATTATGAAATCATTTTGTAGAAAATACCTCATTTTAAGATTTTTAAATATAATAAGAGTATGAGTAAAATACATACTAATGTTGCTGTGAATTCAGTATGTCTATTCTTTTTCTTTAAGTTTGTGCCATTGGATTATTCTGTTCCTATAGAAATCCCTGTTATGAAATGTAAACCAGACACACTTCCATTATTCAAACGACAATATGAAAACAGCATATTTATTGGTAAGTTTCTCTTTTGACATATCATACCATAAATATGTTCAGATGGTCTTACAAAATTTTGGAGCATTAACTAAGGTTCAGATAGTCCATAGGCAACATACTTGGAAAGAAAGTACTCTTTCAGCTTATCATTTGAAATTTTACTTCTACTGAAATAGTAGTATTTAAATTTAAAAAATAGTTATACCAATAGGCTTTGTTGATATATAGAAAAAGTAATTTGTATTTTTTCAAAAGTAAAAATGTTAAGGAAAAAACAAATATTAATAAAAAAATGTGTTTGTGCCACACATGGTGATAGCCATTAGGAATTCACAAATTAACAAGACCTTATGTCTGCCCTAATGTAGCTTATTCTTTACCTGCTTTTTCTTTCTTTCTTAATTGCTAGCTAACTTGAATAATATTTTAAGAAGGCTTTATACTAATCCTCCAGACCCCTGAAAATCAACCCCTTCTCAGTCACTATGGTCATAGGGAGTGACCTATGGGAAACTTTCTGTTGAAAAGACTTTACCACTAAATTCAAGTATGTGAGCATTTCCTGAAATATTGTTCACTATTTTCTTTACTTAGAAATGTAGTAAAAAAAATCATTTTTGTTAAAAATTATGAAGTATGTGATTAGTATATTAAATGTTGTGTATGTAATGTAATCATTACATTAAATAAAGATGAGTTTGAAACAAATATTAAAACATGTGCTGCAGATGTTTTTCATGTGCATTTTATCTGAAAGTTTTTATTTTTCTCTTTAGGCTCTAAAACAGCAGATCCATGCTGTTATGGCCACACCCAATTTCATCTGTTACCTAACTTTTTAAAAAGGGAAAGGCTTTTGAAGCAAAACCGTGCTGATCAAATAGAAGTTGTTTTTAGAGCTAATGCTATAGCAAGCCTTTTTGCTTGGACTGGAGCACAAGCTATGTATCAAGGTAAAACTAATTTTACAGCATTATCACTTTTGAAGGTATCTATGACATTTCAGGAATTTCATAGTGCAAATTGTTTTATTTGAGTTAATATGTAGGTTGAATCTTAACATTTTGAAAACTTTCATTAGCATAAAAGATAGTTGTTTTAAAATCCATAATTTAAAAGTTTACAGTTGAAAATTGCAAGTTACACCAAGGTAGTTATTTCGACCTTTTACTCTGTTCACATCATGTGTGAATTTGTCTTTTTCTAATGGTTTTTGCAAATATTTCAAAAACTGTAGCCAACTAAGTCAACTCTTTGTAGGTGATAACAGCTTTCTGACAGTAGAAAAGAAAATGATTTTATGGATAAAATATTTAGGTTAAATCATGGCTATCCTATATAATTTCTTTATGGGCTATATCCAGGATTTGGATTAGGAAATTGTTCATTCAGTAAATAGTGAATGCTTTTTATATGCCAGGAACTTTATGTGTTGGAGATGAACTGTTAAATGAAACAGATCCTGCTCTCCTAGAATTTATATTATAGTGAGAGAGTAAAAGATAGTAAACATGTAGTATTGTCATCTACTAGTAACAATATGGAGAAATATACTAGAATAAGAGGTAGGATGATTTATGGAGAGCAGGCATAAATGAGGTATGGGGAAGAATCTATTTAAATAAAGTCATTCAGGGGAGATCTCTAAAAAATAACTTTTGACCTGAGACCTGAATGGTGAAGAGCTGCCTGTGTATGCACAAATCAGGGGGAAAACACTTCCAGGCAAAAGGAATAACAACTAAAAGTTTCTGAGGTGGAAAAAGGCTTTGAAGTGTTTAAGGAATGATATGAAAGCTGATGAAGAAAGGAAGGGGCTGAATAATGGAGAATAACATAGAGGACCTTTCTTTAGAGCCCATTGTGAGGCATTTGGATTTTCTTCCAAAACCCAAAGTAATATTATATGAACTAGATTAATCCTATGTAGATATCCAGGAGGAATTTTAATGCTGATATCATTATTACTAGACATATCTTTTTCCTTTATATATGTATGTATTTTGACCTTATATTCACAACTATTGACTTATATTTCTGTAATAGAATTGAGTGGAGAGAATGGGAATAGTAGATGGAATCAGAAGTGAGAGGTGACTTTCTTGAAGATGTTAAAATGGCACCATTTATTCCTGAAAAATAAAGTACTTCTTTTTACAGTGGAATTAATTTCATATTTTAACAGTATTATTCATTGACTCTTTCCATTAAGGATGATATAAAATATGTATGGAGAAATAAAGGTACTGCTTGGTGTTGGCAGTTGGGTTTAAAAGTATTAAAGCCCGTCAGCTTGAAACAAAACAACCAGAAAATTTAATTAGTAAAAGTTTTAAGTCATCCTGAACTTTATGACATACGACATGCCGTGCAAAATGACAGCAACTTATAAAACCAGTTTAGAAATACGTAAAGGAGGGTACTGAATTTATGTAAAGATATCGTTGAAATCCTTAGACAGTTTTTTCTGAAGGTTTTTTTGTGTGTGTAAATTTGGTAAAGTAAATGTCCAGAATGGTTATTGAGTGGTAGATGCTGCTGGTATGGGGAAAATATGAACATATTTGAATTCAGTGAATAATGATGTAGTTAGTACCAGATGTAGCAGGGATTTGCATAGATAGAGCTTGCTGCTCTTAGATAAAGTAAGTTAAAGTTGAAAGCTGTTGAAGACTGAAGTTGTTGAAAAAGATGAATCAAGAGTTTGGGGATACTAGAGGGAAGGAAAAAATTCTTGATGCGGAATGGAATATAAGGTTAGAATAGAGAAGATAAGGAAACTCTGAGATCTGGGATTTGCTAAGTAAAGTATTTATATCTAGGTTGTAAGAGATATTTGTTGCCCTCTAATGTGTTTGTTTTGTTTTGGTAAAATATATTCTATGTGTAAATTTCAGTATAACTTTATTCCTACAGGATTCTGGAGCGAAGCAGATGTTACTCGACCTTTTGTCTCCCAGGGAGTGATTACAGATGGAAAATACTTTTCGTTTTTCTGCTACCAGTTAAATACTTTGGCATTGACTGCACAAGCTAATCAAAATAACCCTCGTAAAAATATATGTTGGGGGACACAAAGTAAGCCTCTTTATGAAACAATTGAAGAGAATGATGTGAAAGGTTTTAATGATGATGTTCTACTTCAAATAGTTCAATTTCTACTGAAAAGACCAAAAGAAGACAAATCACAGCTGTTGGAAAACTAAGAAAACACATTTGATTCAGGACTTTGGGAATATTTAAATTTCACTGAGGGAACAATAATGATGGGACTTATAACTGTCAAATATTAAAAGCATTGATTTTTGAGACAAATGTTTGTCGTGTCAGCGTGTGATTAGACTTCTCATTCTGCTGAAATTCGTCCGCAGTGAAAAATAGGTGTATATTTGTTTAAAAACAATTTATATATGGCTAACTGATAAGACTAATTGAGCTATTGAGGTATTAAATGCACATTTTAATATAAAATCAGAAATCCTAAATAAAATGCTAACATACTAAATTCAATAGTAATTAAAAGAACCTTCTACAGAAGACTAGAATTAATTCAATAAAAAATGCTGGGAATAATATAAAGAACATTAGTTGTTGAAAGGAGAAAAATAAAGCTTTTGATAAAATTCTTGATCTTGGTTTAAAAGAAAAGAAAAATAGATAAGTATTAATAAGATGTTTTAATGTGAGTCTTATTAGTCAACATCCAACTCATGTTTAATGTTGGAAGCATAGTGATATTCCTGTTAATCAAATTAAGACTGCCATCTCTGACTTCTATATACTGTTTGCTGATCCATTCCAAGTGCCTAGAGTCATAGCAGTAGGAACTCAGTAAATGTTGAATGGATATGAATTAATGAATTTAAGGTAGTCTTTCTAGTTTGAGATATGGCATATCTTATTTATTTATATCTTTTATTTCTCAACAAAGTTTAGAATTTTCTGTATGTAGATCTCCACACATTTCCCATTTATGCCCCATTTTTGTATACTTGTGAATGAATTTTTTTCTTAACAATTATATCCTTTTTTATAGTTTCTAAGAATGGCTTTAGATAGTTGAAAGAGTCACTATATATTTATTTTGTAAATGACCAAATTAAGTAGCTCATTAAATTAAAAAATTTTCAAATTGATTCTCATGAGACATATATGTCCAGTCTGATTTGGATTCCTTTGAAACTGCTTATCAACATAGATAGCTATTAATCTCTGTGTAGCAAAATCCATTGGACAGGTTTCTATCCTTATTTTACTCAGTACCGTCTGATACATTTTGCATGGTTAATCCTTCATTCTTGAAGTATCTTTTATTGCTTTTAATGAAACATACTCGATTTTCCTTCTATCTCATTGACCATGTTTCATGTTTCCCTTTGCTGTTCTTCCTTTAACCTTTCTTCAAATACTGCTCCAGATTCTACTCTAGGCTATATTTTTTTTATCCACACACTCCCAAGATGGCCTTATCAAATTCCATGGATTTAAATATAATCACACGTTGTGTTTCATATCTGACCTGTAAGTGTAACCATTGTAACAACAGATCCGAGTGATTAAGATTATGGGCAGTTTTTCCCCCTACTTTTCCAAATTTCCCTCAAAATATATATTATTTTTATAATCAGAAAATAATCTTGATTTAAGAAACTAGTCTTTTCTCAGACTCTTTTATGGGACCATCAACTTGCATCAAATTCCACTCCATCCTAAGCAACTTCATTATGAAATTGTGTTATATTTGAAAAGGCATTTCTTGATTATATTTGTTCAAGAAAATTCACATAAGTTTCATCCTATGTGTATTTTAACTTACTCTAAGTTGTTGCTCCCTAGACACTGAAAACTTGAGATACTAGACATAAACCCTTAGGTTTTTTTAATGAGTTATTTTACAAGACCAAGTACTATAGTCTGAATGTTTGTGCTCTCCTGAAATTTATATGCTGAGATCCTAACTTCCCAGTTATGTTCCCAGTGGTGTTAAGAAGTGGGGCATTTCAGAATGTGTGGGCTTTTGGAACATAATTTGTAAGGGGCCTCTGTCTTCATGAACTGAATTAGGGCCCATGTAAAATAGACCCAAGGGAGATTATTAACCCTTCCACCATATTAGGACACTGAAAGAAGAAACCATCTATGTACCAGAGAGCAAACCCTCACTAGACATTGAATCTGCTGGCACCTTGATCTTGGGCTTCCTAGCTTCCGGAACTGTGAGAAATAAATTTCTGTTAAATGTTCTAAGACAACTAGTAAAATTAATTTCTATACCTATTGCATTTGATGTTAAATTCTAGCCTATGTTGCATAATGCTTGAATTAAATAAAAGGTAAGGTCAATTTACATAAATAGGTACGATAATTTTAAAAATTACTATTATAGAAATTAATGAAATCATGGTTTTAGAAAGAGGCCAGGAAAAATGAAGAAAAGAAAGTCACAAGGAAAATAAATGAGAAAAATTGCTACAGAGAATACTGAGAATAGATATAAACAGGCCTGCAGGTTTAAAACATTGTTATTGGCCAATATTTGAACAGGTTGAATTTCTTAACCTGAAAGGCCTTCTTTGTTGTCCAAAGTTTGGTAAGGAGAGTTTGTAGAACAAACAAACAAAAAAACAATAAAAAATAAAAATCAGGGAAGAAAGATTCCACAAAGAGTGGGAATTTATAGATAATATTTCAAATGTATAGACATGATTCCTATCTTGGTGAATAATATGCACATAGGAGACTAAAATTTGGTAACAGCTACTATCAAAATGAGCTTATCTAGGCATTAAATATAGCTTATATAACCATACAATGTTAAGGCTACTCATAATTGGCCTGTTTTAAGCAATGTTTCAGTAAGCTATCCTTTTTCAAGGTAATCTATTTCTTAATCTTATTTCTCTGTTTTTTTACCTCTAAAAAATACTGAATTCTGTCTAAGGTTTTGATTGCCTTTTGTGTTCTTTGTCATCCTACAGAATTTCACATTTCACTTTGTAAAATTTTTGTAAATAGTGTTTGACACTTGCAATTGGCTTTTGAAAATTTTATAATAGTTTGTACAGAAATCTGAGGTTTAATGTGTAGGTTGTGTCTTGGCTCTTTGCAATTTTCAAAGTAAGTTATGGTTATCAAATGATATATTTTTATGATTATGTAATGGAACTGCCATTGGATTTAAAATGCAGGTAATATTCTCTAGAAATGAATGAAATTGAGGGAAATGCAAGTTAATAAATGGAAATGGGATTGCAGTTGCTTTTTTAAAAAAATTTTTTCTTAATTTCAGCATATTACAGTGGTACAAATGTTTAGGTCACATATATTGCCTTTGCCCTACCCGAGTCAGAGCTTCGAGCATGTCCATCCCTCAGACAATGTGCACCACACCCATTAGGTGTGTATATACCCATCCTGTCCTCCCCCCTCCCATCTGCCCAACACCTGATGAATGTTACTACTATATGTGCACATTAAGTGTTGATCAGTTAATCCGAATTTGATGGTGAGTACATGTTTTTCCATTCTTGTGATACTTCATTTAGTAGAATGGGCTCCACCTCTATCCAGGATAATACAAGAGGTGCTACATCATCATTATTTCTTGTGGCTGAGTAGTACTCCATGGTATACATATATCACATTTTATTAATACACTCATGTATTGATGGACACTTGAGTTGTTTCCACATCTTTGCAATTGTGAATTGTGCTGGTATAAACATTCGAGTGTAGATGTCTTTTTTATAGAATGTATTTTGTTCTTTTGTGTAGATGCCCAGTAATGGGATTGCTGGATCAAATGGTAGTTCTACTTTTGGCTCTTTGAGGTATGTCCATATTACTTTCCACAGAGGTTGTACTCAAAGAAAAAATCTAATAAATCATCTCAAAGAACTGGAAAAGGATGAGCAAAGCAACCCCAAACCCAGCAGAAGAAAAAAAATAACAAAGATCAGAGCAGAAGTAAATGAAATTGATAACAAAAAAACTATACAGAAGATTAATAAAGCAAAAAGGTGGTTCTTTGAAAGAATAATCAAAATTGACACCTCTTGCTAGATTAATGAAAAGCAGAAAAGAAAGGACTCTGATAAGCTCTGTCAAGAATAAAAAGGGAGAAATTACAACTGATGCCACAGAAATATAAAATAATCGCCTATGAATACTATATAAACCTCTATGTACAGTAACTTGAAAATGTGGAGGAAATGGACAAATTTTTAGAAAAAAACACAGTCTCCCTAGGCTCAATCAGGAAGAAATAGAATTCCTGAACAGACCAATATCAAGTACCAAAATTGAAACAGAAATTAAAAATCTTTCTAAAAATAAAAGCTCTGGACCAGATGGTTTCACACCTGAATTTTACTAGACCTACAAAGAAGAACTGGTGACTATTCTGCAGAAATTATTCCACAACATCAAGAATGATGGAGTCCTCCCCAGCGCATTTTATGAGGCCAACATCACCCTGTTACTAAGACCAGGAAAGGTCCCAACAAAAAAAGAAAACTACAGACCAATATCCCTTAGGAATATAGATGCAAAAATTCCCAAGTAAATCCTAGCAAACTGAATTCAGGTGCTTATCAAAAAAATAATCCATCACAACCAAGTGGGCTTCATCCCAGAGATGTAGGGATGGTTCAACATAGCCAAATCTATAAATGTAATTCACCAGATAAATAGAAGCAAAAACAAAGACCATATGATCCTCTTAATAGATGCAGAAAAAGCATTCGACAAAATTCAATACCCTTTTTATGATAATGCTTAATGAAATAGGCATAGACGGGACTTACCTAAAAATGATACAAGCCATATATGACAAACCCACAGCCAACATCATACTGAATGGGGAAAAATTGAAAGCATTCCCACTTATAACTGTAACCAGACAAGGTTGCCTTCTATCACCGTGTCTATTCAACTTAGTGCTGGAAGTCCTAGCCAGAGCAATCAGACAAGAGAGAAGGAAATCAAGGGTATCCAAATGGGGGCAGAAGAAGTCAAACTATTTCTCCTTGCTGATGATATGATCTTATATCTAGAAAACCCCAAATATTCTGCCATGAGACTAATGGAATTGATAAACAAATTCAGCAAAGTCTCAGGTTACAAAATCGATGTATAGAAATCAGTAGCATTCCTATACGCCAACAACAGTGAAACTGAGATCCAAATCAAAGACTCAATACCCTTCTCAATAGCAACAAAGAAAATAAAATACCTAGGAAAATATTTAACTAAGGAGATAAAAGACCTTATTTGCTTTTTAACCTTTCTTATTTTTGGACAAAATAAATGAAATTTTATTCCAGTGTTTGGTGACATGTCAACTTAATCAGCAAAAACTACACTCATACTCAGCCAGTTTAGAAAGTTTAGAAAAACTGAAGACAAAGCAACTATCTTTTATTTTCAAATAGATATCTGTTAAATGATATACACGTGATACATTAATATTTTAATTCAAACATACACAATATTTTTATGAACATTCTCTGTTAATAAGCAGAAATTCACAAATTTAGTGTCTTTTAGATGTAATATATGTATATCTGTATGTATAAAATGAGAATCATATTTTTTTCTAAGACCTTATTTGTACTGTAGAGATATATATGCAGCACTATGCACCCCCATATAGTCATTAAGTTTTATAAATGAGCCAGCTGTATTTTTTAATTATCATTTTAATTTAGGTTTGAATTACTAAAATCTGCCCGCACCTTAGGAAAATGAAAGCTTGCATGGGGTTTAGCCACTTGCAAAGTGTTTCTTTGGGTCTTTAGTCTATGTAAAACTTTACTTTTATTTGTAAAATAATAATATTTATATTATAAGCACTTCATTAGGATCTTGTGAAGCCTTTCTACAAGTTTTGTCTCTTAATCATTAATAGTACTAAGAAAAAATGTGGGCAGGATTTAAAGCTTGAGTGAGCATCAGAGGTAATTGAGCTTTGTTTATGCCATTCCATGCAGTGTTTTTTGTTTGTTTTTTAATTAATTGCCAATATTAAAAAGGAGGGAAGTTATAAAACATCCAAAATTTCAGATTCTCTTGAAAAATTGGAAAAATACAACAACTGTAGGTTTACTTTACATTCTTGCATGTCAGCAACAGACAAAAGCTGGGAATTGTCTGCTTTGGGTCCCTTTAGATGAAGCATACTCTCCAATTTCTCACAGTTCCCACCACTCCTCATTTCTGCTCTATTTACCTGGCCAGCATCATTGGTCCTATCTCACTAATTTGTATTGTGCTTTGTTCCTGAGGCATTGAGTTTATGATCCCTGAGGCCCAGATTGCTGTAAATAACTTGCATTATTGGTGGCTAAACTGAACCTTTGTGATTGTTTTTTAGGCTTTAGAACCTCAGTTTTGTAATGATAGGTATTATAGTAATCATAAATTCAAAGGAATTCAAATTCACTTGAGATAAATCAAACAAAACCTCTAACTTTGGGGTTGGAGAGTGATATAAAAAGTTACCTGTCAAAACATGTGAACTTCTGTTTCCTTCCTTCTCTGCTAAATGAATGGTAAAGTGAATCCTGATTTGTTTAGGTAGTTTACTTATCATGAAGTTGGGAGAAATTTGGATTTATCTAGGTAGGACATCTCCTTTGCTGTCTATGACAAGGACTGCTGTAACACTCTGTGTAAGTCCCCCTGATAAATGCTTTGGAGTGATCACCCTCATGTTTAAGTGCTTCTTTCTTTGGAATCCCAACTGGCCCCATTTTGGGTTAGTTTGCATCAGTCCCTTTTAGGAATCCCCCTGTCTTTCCATTTGCTTTTGAGGTTGACTGAAGCTGTGGTTGGATGGAAGAAACATATATTTCAGTAAATATTTTAAATGCCCATAAAATGTGACACAACTATAGGTCAAGAGCCATTTTGGTTTATCTCATAGGCCTTCTATCTTTGCTCAGTTTAGTTATAAGGGAGTAAATCTCTTGAATGTTGACAGGATTTCTTTAGAATAAACCATTACTATATCTGAAAGACCAATTTCAAATGGCAAAATTTGACAGAAATAGCAATTTGAAAAACCAAGCTACCTGTAACATTAGATAAGCAAAGTCCTCTATAAATGAAGTCATTATAATATTTCTCCTTCTTAAGAAATCATTGTAAATTTAAGTTCACATCTGCTGCATATTAGTTTGAAAATAATCTCCAGCTGAATTCATGCTGAATAAAATCCAGAAACTTTCTTCATCATTCTAATAGATGCACAGGAAGCTGGGAAGGAAAAAGAAAGCATATGGTGAATAAATTTCTTAATGCCAGGTATTACATTAACATTAAAACAGCCAACATTCAGCATTCCTATTCATTTGGAACTCGAAGATGAGAATGTTCAGTTACTTATCAAGGACTGCTCAAGGGACATATACATAGTTATTTACAATAACACTCTGCAGAATCATTCAATAAAGTCTATGAATTTATTTGTATGTATCAAGTAATATGTCTGATGAATTTTATCCACTTCAGGTGTAGAGAATGGATGATTTAGTTTAGAAAATCAGATTTTCATATTTTGTTTTTTACTTTCATTTTAATCTTTAGTATATATAATTTTTGTTGTCATGAAATACATGATCATTATAGAAAATTTGAAAAGCAGATGAGTAGGGAAGATAAATTAATGCTGTTAATATTTTGATATATCTTTTATCTATGGACTTTTGTTGATATTTTATTTTTTGAGATCATACTATAAATACAGGTGTTCACATTTGTTTTTCATAATCACTTTGCCCAATTAAATTTCTGTATTCTATAAGTAGCGTTTTGGTGGTTATTTTGTAGGTAATTGAATAGTAAAATTATTACAATATTAAAGACTAAAAGTGAAATATATGACATGAAATTTCCATAATACTAAGTTCATACTCATTACTGGGGAAAAACAATCATCTTTTTTTCAGCTGTTAAAAACTCATGCATGATAATTATATAGGATTATCTAATGTGGGCATAAATATATTTAATGTTGGAATTGTTCACAAGTACAAGATGATTAAATCCTGACTTTCAATATATTTGTGAGATTTTCATATCTTACCACGTGGGTGTGATTCATAATTGGAAAAATAAAGGAACTGTGTATTTGGAAAGCCCCCAAAGAAGTAAAAATATCTATATAATTATCTTCTAGTAAAGTATAATTTGTTGCAACCTTTGGAACCTGGAGTTTTAAATGCCATTTGAAAGAACAATGCTAGAACAGTTCTATCAATCTAATTCTCATGTTAACTGAAAATATAAACAAGTATTAAAATCAGTTACCAGTTCAATCTGAAAGTTTAAATTGAGGTCTTGCTTTTGTCATTAACTAACTAAATGACTTAGGCCCTATCAATTTTTCTTTGAACTCAGTTTCTTCATGTAATATATTGAGTGGATTGGATAAAGAATCTTCAAAATCCCTCCTATAATAATATGATGAATCATTTCTTCTAAGCCTTTCACTCCAGATGTAATTTGCTGTTAACATTAATTTTTTTTAGTTTTCTTTTTTAAAACTCCTGTTTCCAAATGACAAAATAATGTTTTAAGAGCTAGAGAGTTGATTGGAGCTTAGCTTGCCCTTTCACTGAATGTCCTCTGTTGCGATACTTCTCTTTCTCACTTTTTTCCCCACAGCAATATTCCCCAAGACTAGACTCATAAAATTTTAGAATAAAAAGAAATTTGATGATCATCAAGTGCAGCTAACTATTCAGTGCCCAATATGCTCTGAAACACTTGCACTAAATACTTAGTTCCCTCTGTGCTTGAAGGACAAAGATTTATTACCCTCCAAGGCTGCCACTTTCCCAGTTTCCTGTACTGATTATTAGGCAGTGCTTATTGTGAATTAAAATATGTTTTCTCATTGTTTCACCCCATTCATCTTAGCTATACCTCTTAAGGTTATTTGGGGATCTTCTCCATTTCTTTTCAGATTTAAGTACATTTTTCATCATCCTCCTTTGTTCTTGAGTTATTTGTTTTTTCTGTTAAAAGTTTGATGCCTATATTTTTCTCTGAAAGTTTGGAAATCTGCTTCCCAAAGTTTAAAATATTGCAATACTCAGCTTCTCCCAATTTGGTCATCAACTTTGAGATTATGTGGTTATCTTTTACCAAGGAATTTGTAAGTTTTACTCTACCAATCATTTCCTTCCTACTGATTAGAATTAGGCTTTTGTGTAGCTGTTCCCTAGTT
>VBSM01002608.1:1240577-1268007 GCA_008086735.1 Cheirogaleus medius
GCAATATACATAACTGTAATATTTGTACCCCCAAAATATGCTGAAATAAAAAAAAAGAAGAATAGGGACACTAACATTTGCTGGGCACATACTACATGCCAACTACTTAATCACATGCAGTAATGTCATATAATCTTCAAAACAACTCTGTAAAGGAAGTGTCACTGTCCCTGTTTGACTTTTCGCTTCCCAAGTCTTTGTATTAATGACAATATCTGTCAAATTTCATACCATACTAAATATATACTTGATATATACCTCAATATGACCAACAGAATGCAGACAATATATAAGATGAATAAAAATAAGATGAATGTTTTTAGTGACTTATTTTATGTTATTTGAGGAAATCATGTTATTTATGCTTTTCCTTTTTTAGCTATTCCTTGATGAATTTGCTATTTGTGTGAATATATCTGTTTAATTATTCATATGAAAATTCATTTGTTATTTAATAAATCCCCAGGGATTTTAAGTAGTTTATGAAGCAGGTTACTTTTTTTTCTTTTGAAAAGAATGGGATTGGGGGGAAATTGGCATAAAGTCCTAAATTGTCTATGTGGAAATTGGAAGTGTGATTGAGCTGGAAGGAAGGAAGAGAGGAAGGAAGAGTCCATAAGTGGAACCTAACAAGACATTCAATGCCTGAGCAGTGAGTTCTGAATGATGCAGGGGCAGCATGTGTGATACACATGTATATAGGCTGTGGAGGCTGAGTATTTTAACACTCACTGAGGGGAGGGAGACATGTCCATGGCATAAGACTCAAGCCTAGCGACAAAAACAGCTCCAACCCCATCTCAACAACGCCTAATCCCACTTTAAAATCTGAGTCCTCTAAAGGGCTGTCCTAACCATGAAAGGACTACAAGAAAGGCAACTCACAGAAAATGAAGCCATGTGACCAAGAAATATAAGAAAAACCAAAGAAGTCCTTAGCCTCATTAGCACTATGGGAGATGAAAATGAAAATACTAAGTTACTATGTCATTGCCATTCAATTGAAAAAAATTAGAAAATCTAAATAACATGTGTCATCCAGTATGTGGGGAAATGGGGGCTCTTGTACTCTTCAAGCAGGCATTTAAATTGGTGCAACCACTTTGGGTCGATGTTTTGTGTTATCTAGTGCAACTGAAGGTGAACATGCCCTGTGACCCAGAAATTGCACTTCTACGTCAATACCCTAATGATACTCTTGCTCCAGTGCACAAGAAAGTACGTAAGAGGATATTCCCTGTGGCAACGTTTATAATAGAGGCAAACTGGAAGCCCTCTAAATGTGTATCAATGAAGGAATAGATAAATAAATTGTAATATATTCATATAAAATACTAAGTAGTTGAAATGAATGAACTTTATAAGTGTATTAACATGAATGAATCTTGAAAACAAAATTGGGAGATAAAAGCAAGTTGTTGAACGATATGGTCGGTGTCCTTCCATTTATGTAAGTTAAAAAAATCCAAAAAAATTATCTGTCTTGGTAATGGTATAGACACATGTGGTAAAATATAAAAATATTAACTGAAAGCTCCATACACTTCATGATGCTGTTAGTATGAGGCAGGACGTCGGTAGCACTGAGACGGGGTGGTGGTTATGTTTGATGACTTTAGTTACGTTGGTAACATTTTATTTACTTTAATAAAGGAGGATCAGAAATAATTATGATAAAATAACAGTATTTGTTAAGATTGGTTGATGGGTGTATTGGATTTCATTCAATATTTTCTAAATATTCGTGAATGTTTGAAATATGTATATATGTAATAAAATTTATGTAAGCTATATAAACAAAAATTAATAAATGACATGTAATAAATAGAAGCTGTGTCGTGTGTGTGTGTGCTTGTGTGTGTGTGTGTGAGAGAGAGAGAGAGTATGTGTGTGTATGAAAAACAAAGGCAAAGGCAGGCAGGGCAAATTTCTGGGTAACATAAGCATGGAATCATCCCAGGAATAAGAAATTGGTACAAACTTTCTTGAGAATTCACAGTCCCACATGATGATTTAGTACGATTTCCCGGTTTTATTGATAAAGTAATTGAAACCAGAAGGATTAAGTGATTTGTCCAAGTTTACACACACGTTAGTGGTACAGCTGAGTCTAGAATCTAAGTGAGTCCTTTCTGGAGTTCTTCTTCCTGCATTGCCACAAATGGGTCCTTAATGTACAGCTCATGACGTACATACGGTAGATAATTTTGTGAGCTGTTCTTTACATATTCCATTTTATTTTATATTCTACTACTTCTATTTATAGTAAAAGGCATTTAGAAGTGGTGTTAATATTAGCATGCCTAAAGTAACTCAGATGATACCATTTATTTCCATATGGGAATTTTCCATTTAACATCAAATTTGAAACTCAAGTGGAAATTAGCTTGCGGTAACTTTTGCAATATAAAATCGCTCATTGATCTATTTGTTGTGTTTGCCAAGCCAAGCTCAAAGTAATACAAATGTGTTGCTGTTATACCCAAAGATAAGTTATCAAAAAGTTCTTCTGGGCCTGTATTAGCTACCTGATCTTTTAGATTAAGATATTGATATACAGTATTGTTTCTAAAAAGAGTAAAAAAGAAAGTGTTCAATGAGTTTATTAGAATACAGATCATCTTATCTTTCCTTGACAACCTAGATAAATGGGTTTGTGACTAGCAAAATGGAACATTTTTAGTGCTGTCAGATATTTTATAGAATCACATAAATTTTGTGGAGAAGTAGTTATATTTTTAGTAAGGGAATTATTTCCTATGGGAGAAAGCAGTGAACATGGAAGCATTAAAACAAGTGACAAGGGATGGAGGTCATTTATTGTACCCATCCTCTGTCCTACATTTATAGTCACTAAGCATTCCAGGGGGAGAGGGTGCAACTCTGGGTATTGGGAACTAGATTTTTGGTATTCTGATAATTCCACTTGTGTCAGTTATTTCCAATACGTTATTTCTCCATGTGAAAGATAGATTTTCATGCTAAATAATCCAGAGATACAGGGTGAGAAATTATTAATTAATGCTTATTAAATATAGTATTTTCCAAGTCTTCAATATGAATATTTGACCATTTGAAAATGATAAAATGTCTGCAATGGAGAGGCGATGGACATGGGGGAAGTAACAAAACATTTAGGCAGGAACTGGCTTCAGTGGATGATTGGAATCAGTATTGGCCCTTTAGAGTAGTGCAGTATGATAGCTTAAATGATATGATTTGGAGATTATAAAGTCCTCTTGTAGGAATGGATTGTTTCTGTTCCATAATATCTGGGATCTCAGCTGGTAAGACTCACATGCTGGGAGTGACTTCACATCTAGGGGCTGGGATAATCTGGAGCTATCTTCACTCTCATGTCTGGCAATTGATGCTGGCTATTGGCTGGGATCCCAGCTGGGACTAGTTGACCAGAGAACATACACATGGTCTCTCCATATGACCTGGGCTTCCTTACAGCATAATGGTGTTATGGTAGTTGGATTTATTGCCTGGCACTCTGGGCTCCAAAATCCAAAAACAACTAATGGAAGCTTCGTGGCCTTTCCTGACTTAGCCTCAGCAGTTTCATAGCATCACTTCCACTCACCTCCACTCTGACCAATTGATAAAGGCAGTTATAAGGCTACCAACATTCAAGAGAAGGGGACATTAACCTCACTTCTTCATGACAAGAACATCAAAGAATTTTGGATTCATGTTTTAAAACCAACATGGGTTGAAAGTCACCAAAATTAGAAAAGAGGACAACAAAATGAAAATGGTGATGAAAAACTCTACCTCTTTGCCCAGAGCAGGCTGCCTGTGGAAGGCACTTGACTCTAACTAAGCTGTGGCTGCTGCTGGCTATCCGAGTGTTGCTCTAGAGATTTCTCTTCGGTTTTGGCTCTTGTTGTTTTAGGAAGTCCTCCTCAGTACCATTACATTGGCAGGGACAATAAGAACCCCTCACATCAGGCACAATTAAAGGGTTTCTGTTATCTCCTAGAAGGCAGTAGCAAAAAACTGGGGCCTTCTGCAAGTTCACTTCCTAGTCATCACATCAGCCTACTTAAAGTATTCAATGTTAAACTACTCAATTACAGATGTATGAAACAAATTTTTCAGGTGTAAACACTACTTTTAGTGCAATTTCAGGGAATCTCCTTCCTTAATGTAGATCTTCTTAATATAACATGGTTTTTCACGAGTACTCCCTATGTTTATACATATGCCAATGTCTCTGTACTTGGCAGTGGGAGAAGAGAAGGGAAGGTGTGAAGGAAAAGGATGATACAAAGGAAAGATATAATTCTTTTTTGATTAATTTTAAATTAAATCCACAAAGACTAAATTTGGTGAAGGTGGGTGGGGTGTTTGGAAACATCCCAGACATAAGGAGTTTTCAGAGGACAATATCGTTATGTCCAAGTTTGCTTTTTCCTAGTAATAAAAATTTAAAGGACTCAAATATTTTTAGATGCATATGGATTTTGAGAATCTTACTTTAACTCCTTCTTGCTTATTTCCAAGATCTATTCTTTATTATTTATATGACACAAATACAATTAAAATTGAAATTGTTGTTATAACAGTGTTGTTATTTTTGCCATAACACAATAAGTAAGCATAAATGAGTCTTAATTATAAAAACACCTAAATAATCATCCTTCCAGGAAAGTCATTTAAAGCAAATTTTAGTTAATGAGCTGCAATTCTTACTTTCATATTTTGATATAAAATATGAATTAGAATGTAAAAGAATAAGAAAATGTTTAATTATTAAAAACCCTATATGTATATATGTGTGTGTGTGTGTGTGTGAAATGAGAGTTTATATTACAGGAACAAAGCCACAAAACCCTTCTAGTCATAGAAATAATGTTCTTAAAATGCCTTTAGTAAACTACACGGCCTTTGTTAAAGAGGACTGTCTTCTATGCTAAGGGACTATATTTTCTGTGGTCTATACCATAGACCTCTCCACAAAGACGAAATTTGATGAAAGTGGTAGGGGTGTTTGAAAACATCCAGATATAAAGGGTTGAGCCAACTTTTGTGCTAACTTTTGCTGAAATGTAAATTAGCAATTTTGATGAAAATGGTTTATTTCATTAATATTTAATGTTGTAAAATCTGTAATTTCTCAGTTTCTTAAATTTGAACAAAAATATATAGCATAACACATCAGTATAGGATCATGTAATTTTCTGTTATGAAAATATTTATTTAAATAGTCATCTATACTGGGATATGCTATACTTTTAACCAATGATAATTTATGGATAGAGAAGTCAGAGTTATCTGGGGAGTCATTTCAGATTGTGCGTCTCCACAGGGTTTTGAAATTGCACTATCACTATGCTTGTCTGCAAGGTTGAAAATCCTGCTGTACTAATTTTCTGGTACCTGGGAAGAGCATTTCACATTTCCCAGATGTTTT
This sequence comes from Cheirogaleus medius, assembly GCA_008086735.1. Lineage (NCBI taxonomy): Eukaryota > Metazoa > Chordata > Mammalia > Primates > Cheirogaleidae > Cheirogaleus > Cheirogaleus medius. Next base: position 1,246,000 of record VBSM01002608.1, read on the forward strand.
GGAAAAGGAAAAGTTTGTGAAGTGCTGTGTTCAGCAAACCCTCATATATGAAAATCTAGATTAGATGACAAAGGTAATAGCTTCATTAAGATGTTCCAAACATGTGGCATGTTATCTTAAGGCTTCAATGGCTACATGTATGTGAAGAATACACAGATAGAATTTTCAGTTCTATTTCTTCAGCTAGAATTTACTCCTGAGCACCAAAGTCATATTTCCAGAATCTCCACCTGGATGTCCAAAATATGCTCAAACTCAACATGTTCCAAACTTGACTCATCAGCTTCCTGTTCTTTTCAGTGTTCCCTAATCCAGGGATTGGCACTGCTGCTTGAACCTAGGAGTCATTTTTGACTTTCATTCCTCCCTCTCCATGTCTAGTCACCAAGTTTTGCAGATTCCTAAATATGCTTCTGACTCACCATTTATTTCTTCCTTTATCAATACTATCTTATTTTCAGATCCCCATAGTCCCTTACCTGAACAATTCCAAGGCTCTTCCAAGGTTCCTTGCCTCCAGTCCCACCACCTTATAATCAGCCTTCACAAAGCAATCAAAAGGGCCTTCGTGTCCCACAGATCTTTTTCCCTGAATGAAATCCATGCTTCTATGCAAGTCATGGAAGACCTCTGGTTTTCTTTCTAGCCTAAAAGTCCTATCGTTCTTCACCTCCTATGATTTAGCAATACTGAAAAACTTGCCTTTCACTAAATGCAAGTTGGCCCTTAGTTCCTTGCCTTTAGGTTTGTTGTTTGGTTGGTTGGTTAGTTTTTACCTCCATAGACAATCGGTTCAAGACATAGCTCCATTTTTTTTTCCTTTTACTTCATCATATAATGGGGGTACAAATATTGTTAAGGTTACATACATTGCCCCAACCACCCCTCCCCCCCACATGCCAGAGCTTCAAGTGAGTCCAATCCCCAGGTGGCACGCACAGCTCACATTATGTAACTCTACACTTCCTCCACCCTCCCGCCTGACCTCCATCGGACTAAAGATTTTTTTTTTTACATTTTGGATACATTGTATAACTTTGCCTCTCCCTAAGAAGGGTTAGTGGTATGCGCTTCCCCTGGATAATATTTTAACCTTAATCTCTCACCCTTCCCTGGTTCTTCCACACAGACTGAGGCTGTCTTCCCAGTTACTCCATATACACTTCCATTATGTTCTCACTGTATTGTATTTCATTGTTCCTAGGTTCCTTGAGAGTATGGATTGTGTTTGTTCTTTGTTCAGTCTTTAGTACATTGTACAAAGCCTGGTACATAATAATGCTCAACAAATGTCTACCTAATGGATTAATACACCTCCTTAATTAGAACACTTGATGAGAGCAATTAAAATATAATTTACCATGCAATGATATTTGACTTACAAACTTTGGAGTTACAAATACGTTGAATCTACTACTGACTTCACTTATAATCAATCAGAATATTTTAAGAATGTAATGGTATCTGACTTAAATGTATTGACCTTTTGGGGAAAATACAGTTTGCAACTGTAGGGTATTATCAAATAGTTGCAATAATTATAGACATCAACACATTTATTATCTCTACTGTCTACTTTGTGCTTTCCCCCCCTACAATCAGAAGAATGCTTTGTATATCATATTTGTTCTCTTTTGCAAGGCACTGTGTGTGGGTGCTCTGATGTGTAATTTGTCCATGCAAGAAGGAAAATGACTGTGGAGGAAAATGTAGGCGGTGTCTGTTCTTACCTTAGGAAAAAAAAAATATATTGTTATATAACTGGTCCTAAACTCTGAAGAAATTTTCTATCTTAAGACTTTTTTTTCCCTCCACATTACTGTGACTGAAACTGATACAAGATTTCTAGCATCATCTTCATTCATTCATTCATTCATTCAGTATTTATTAAACACATAATACTTGCCAAATAATGTCTTAGATGATGAGGTTACAAAATGAGTAAGACAGAATCCCTATCCACACAGAGATATTGCTTAGTAGGAAAAGCCACTAAAGAGACAATTACGATCATAAGTACACTAGTAGGTGGCCTGAATAAAACTGAACTACCATGTGGTAGTTCATGTGGTACCATCTGGGCAGGTTATGCCCTTCAGAGTGCGGCTTGCATGAAGACCTCAATCCAAAAACTGAAAGTCAACCTAAATTATTTTTGTGTATTTTCTTTAAAAATGTCCAGAGTGATTATATCATCATGCACTGCAAAATATTCTAGAAATCTGCTGTGCTCAACCACCTCCCATAGGCAATCATCACAGTAAGGCTGCTGGATCTTCTCCTCCCCTCATATCCACCTGTTAATTTACTTGCCCCTCCCCCTTTCTCTTTCATCATCTCTTCCACTCCAAAACTCCCTATGAAAATTCAGACCACTCTTGGTCTTTTCTGTTTCTTTCTCCTTTTCGTAATCTATATTTTTTTCTCCCAAGAATAGATTTTGTCTATTTTAATGTAAGTAATATAGTTTTTTGGGTTTTCTTTAGCTTTGCCACTTGATACCTACACCATAATTCTGATCAGCAAAATGACCAATATAATGAAGAGCTCAGAAGCCAAGCAAGGGCCAGGAAGCAAAGGAGGCTGTGAATATTCATGCGTTAACATTCTTCTTATCCTAGGAAGAAATTATGGCAGCCCATCATGTCTTCCTTACGATGGTGGGAGTCAATGAGTAAATTCAGAACTTTCCAATTTATACAAAATGAAATGAAACCATGATTACTAAACTCTCTAGAACTAAATATGTTTATGAAAAACACATTTTGCTGCTGAAATGCAATAGATAACAAAAATGTTTTAAAGGAGAAAATTCTATATAACTTTTTAAAAATTTGTCTTGGAAGATTCTGAAATAAAAACTTTTGGTCCTGGACTGCTAAGGGACTTCAAATGTTGGAAAGCATACCAAGTTCAAAATAGGGTGGAGTCCACTTGTGATGTGCCTTTGGGAGTCTTGTGCTGATAATTTGCTTCTCTTCCAAGCTTGGAAACATGTTATTAAGTCTAACACAAAGGACTTTTAAAATTGTCTAATTTTTAGCCTAATGAATAAATCTCTTTAAAGTGCTTGATAAGCAGCCACTCACCCTCCTCTGGGTCAATCTGGAGAAGTAGGGTATGGTGGGAAGTCTGGGGGAGGGTTTCCCAGGAGGAAAGCATTTGTACTATGTCTTAGAGAGGAGTAGGGTATCAAGTAGCAGAAGGGAAGGAAGGACATACCTGGTGAGAGGAATAGCATAATAAATTGAAAGATGGATCAAAAGATATTATATTTGCAGGAAATCCAGTAACTTTATATTGTTAGGACATAAGGGTCTAGAAAAGGATGTAAGGGAGATAAAGGTTGGAAATATGTTTTGGGAAAAGTGTTAATTTTTCTAAATGCCACCACAAGGAGTTTGGAATTTATCCTGGAAGCAATGAAGAGTTCAATTCAGCTAATAATGGGAAGCCTACCACAATTCTTGAAGTTGGAATAAAAATCTTCTTTCCACTAGAGAAAGAAAAATGAATGAATTAATAAAGGAAGGAAGGAATCACTCTACATTTTTTTTATTTTCCTTTTTTTAATGCAAACAACAAAAAAAGTTTTATTATTCATTGTTTCCATTTGGTCCATGGCTTGGGAGAGGGCTACAGGATGAAGGAAGGCCACTGGGCTCCAGAGGCTCCTTGTCATGCTTGGGCATGAGCCTTTGGAAGGGGTAGTCACCTTTTCTGGCCAGGGGCCAGCTGGCCTGTGGTGATTGGTCTGGTGGTTGACCAAAAGTGGCCCATACTCTCCAGGGCCACATTTTTACAGTGGAAATAGAAGTCCATAGAAGGTAGGTGTAGGAGGCTTACAGGTGCAGGGGACCTGGCAGTGGATAGTGGCCTCAACTGTGATGGAATAATCCTATTGGATGTGGTTGCTCATGCTTGGTTGGCAACAAGGAGCACATATACATCCAAACCCCCATAACAACAAACATCAAAACAAAAATAAAATGGCATTAACTGATCTGGAAGCTAGAGGATAGCTAAGAAGATGGTCTTGGAGGTTGTGACTGGAGAGGAGGTTGGAGGGTGGTCTGAGCTGGAGGGGCAAAGTCCCCATCTGTGCATCCAAACACAGTTGAAACAAGCAGCAGATGCACTGGACCACTGGATACTATGTACCTTTGCAGGCTTTTTTGTTTGCAAATAGATAAGTATGGCTTCAAGATTATGGTCCAACTCATTAATTGAGAAAAGAAGGAATACAGTAGGAAAAGAAGGGATAAAGTAAGAGTATGATGGTGCTCATTCTATTGAGGGATTCTTTCCCAGCTGCCACGGTCTTTGGTTAAGCGCTTAGTGGGAATAAATGTTCCAACAACTGAAACTTCCACCAGTGGCTGGACCATCAGTTCATATTTCATTCCATTACTTAAAAAGATCTTTTATTTTTATGACTAGATTCTGAGATGAAATAAACTACACTGGACCAGAGATACTGTAATAACACCATAGATTTTTTTAAGTCACATATATTATTTCTGGTCTTTCCAGACATTTTGTGGGATAATTATGGCAAGGATTATTTTAGAAAAGAGAAACTGAATCTAAGAGTGGTTAAATGATTTGCTTAAGGTCACATAGTTAGTGAGAGGAACCCTAGGATACAAACTCAAATGCTTCTAGTTCTAAGCCCACTGCTTTTTCTAGAATCTTACAATGAATCTCAAATATGTTTTGATAAAAATATGTAGAGATCAACTGTATGAGCAGGACACAAAATGTGATCCATCAGAACAGAAAAATAAATCTATGTACACTATACAAATATGTAAATTCTTTTCCAAACCTATTTTGAGAAATCAGTTAAATTTGTGTATGAGACAAAAAAATCTATAATTTTTAATACAGCCAGTGTGAGCAAAGATTAGCTAATAATCCTGGGAAAATTATTATTTTACTAGAAAATATATTCTTCACCTCTATTTGCCTTTGGAGATGTAACACAGGAGATTTTCCTGAGGAGTAATTTTGTGAAACAAAATATGCACACAAATTTTAAGAAGGTCAAAGGAGTGATAGGGAAGAAAAATGCCCAAGGAAATGTTAATAAAACAAATGTATTTAATCTGTGAGTAGTCATTTAAATGGAACCTTTACTTTGAAGCTTAATAATAGTTTATTAAGTTTTAAAAAAATCTATCTGGATTATTCATAATGATGGAGTATGTATCTTTGTTCAATTTTCCTCACCAGGCTTTGTTGGTTCAGCTTCTCCCATATCTTTAGAAATAGTATTCCTTGCTTCAACGCCCCTTTCCCTGACAAACAGGGACATTCACAGTGCTATGCATGTAAGAGGTATGCAGAAAATATGTGCTATTGACCTAAATTCTGACTCAGCTTTATTTTCCTGACAGTAATTGTGTATGCCATGAAATGTGCAGAGAGAAGTAGCAATGAAATTCCCAGGTAATAAATAGATTTCATAATTATTCACTGAATATTGAGAAATGTTTGTGATTACATATAGTTGCTTATAAATATTTACCTAACTAATTATTAATATGCATTCTTTAACATCCCCAATTGTTAAACACAGGCTGAAACAAGTGTTCTATGTTACCCCATCTTTTCTTTTTATGAAGCTTAAACTTTTTTCTTACTTCCTTCAATATAATAAAGGCTACATAGAAGATGGGGATAATAATTGGACCTACTTTTTGGTGTTGTTTTGAAAATTAAATGAGATGATCCATGTACGGTGCTTAGCATATTGCCAACAATGTCAACTTATTTTGTAGTAGGTTGTTCATATTGAGCCCTTATTTTTGCCAGGCACTGACCCAAGTGCCTCACATGAATTATTTCTTTTTATCTTATTATCCTCATTTTGAAGATGGGGTCTGTGGTCACAGAGCTAGTAAATGGCAGTGACAATAGTTGACCCTAGGTAGTCTTGTTTCAGTTTCCCAATTTTTAGTTACCACGTCATAAGTACATCTTGGTTTGGAAATCTCTGACTTATTCTACTTTCCCTCCATGAGCAGCAATTTAGCTTTGCCATGTGTAATGACAAGATTTCCAAATGTAGCAAAAGCTTAGGTCCTTTGAGATACTTGAGTGAAGTTTGTCAGCAATAAATCAGCAATATAGAGATTTCACATTAATTTTGAAAATCACTAAGAGAGCCAAATTTAAAATAGAATTACGTTTACATTTAAGTTATCAATATCAAAAGCTCTGCCAAGTCTTAATAAATGCAATGTGAAATATTCTAGAAGTAAATGTTACATTTGTCATTTAACAGTTCAGAAGTCAATTACCTCTCTCTCTTCATCGCTGTAACAAGAATTTTGATCTGGTAGAAATTTTTACAAAATTGTGAGTGTTTTGAATGGAAGAACATAGAATCCACTGGATTTTACTAATATACAGTTTTCATAATTAGTACTTATTTCCAGTACTAGAGAAATAGCCACCAAGAAAAACTGCAATTAAAATTTCACTAAAGTTTTTATACAAATGGTAGATTATTAAAAACAAAATACTATATGGATAATTTAAGGGACAATATTGGGTTTGTATATTTTTGCCTCTGAAGTCTGTAGGTTTATGCTTGACTAATTCTTTTGACAATATCCCTGGCAATATTATTTTTTTGAAGTAGTTGGTGTTCACAATTTATAATTCTACATCTCCCAATATTTAATGTATTGGGGTATATATTTAAATCAATAACTGTAAAGCTCCTACAGGAAAATAGGAGAAATATCAAATCTATCACATGTTAAGTAGGGTAGCTGTGTCCAAGTAAAGGGCTATGTCTAAGGGGACTACTGTCTCATTCAGAAGGCTACCTTAACGTAAAGAGAGAATTTGGTTCAATTTAAAAACATACAGCTTATATAAATTCTGCATCCTACACCTAGCACTTAATCCCAGCAGTTAACATAATATCTAGCTATTAGTTTAACACTATTAACACCTAGGAGGATTTCTATAAATATTTATTGAATGGATACATTCTGGATACTTAATAGAAACACTATAGATGTGATTGTATGATTGTGTGTGTGTATATGTATGTAAGTGTGTGTGTATGTGTGGTTTTTGGGTAGGAAAGACCAATTTATATATCATCAAATGGAGAAAAGTTTATAAAACAAAACCTTAAATGGCGAAGTCTTTGAAAGTAAAGGTTATTAGCAATTCAGAACTCAAACTTGGATGTGAAGTATAAGTGTGAATAAGTTCTTGCAGTGTAAGTATCTTTTAATGTACTCTTTTTGGATGCTTCATTTTGTGAACATTGACTGTTGCCTCAAGATATGTGTTGACAGCTGGGTATGGTGGCTCACACCCGTAATCTTAGCATTCTGGGAGGCCGAGGCAGAAGAATTGCTTGGGCCCAGGAGTTCCAGACCAGTCTGAGCAAGAGCGAGACCCTGTTTCTACTAAAAATAGAAAAATTAGCCGGGCATGGTGGCTCATGCCTGTAGTCCCAGCTACTCGGGAGGCTGAGGCAGGAGGATCGCTTGAGCTCAGGAGTTTTAGGTTGCTGTGAGGTAGGCTGATGCCACGGCACTCTAGCCTGGGCAACAGAATGAGCCTCTGTTTCAAAAAAAGAAAGAAAAGGAAAGAAAAATCACATTAAAGCACTATAAAAAAATAAAAAATATAAACAAAATATGTGTTGATGTATGAATTAATGGAAAATAAAAAAAGTTGATAAGTGGAAAAATGCTCGTTACAATTTTCAAACAAGTTAGAATTAGAAAATGCTTTATCCAAGAATATCTACTCTCTCAAGACTTTATATAGTGATAAATTTACTATTTCTGTGGAAAACAACATTTTGCATGAAGAAAGAGGACATTTTTTGTTTAATATTTTTAATTTTTTATTGATACATAATATTTGTATTAATACACATTTATGGGGTACATGTGAGAATTTATTACATGCTTGGAATGTGTAATAATCAAGTCAGGGTATTGGGGTATCCATCACCTTGAGTATTTATCATGTCTATTGTTGGGAACATTTCAAGTTCTCTATTCTAGCTACTTTGAAATATACAATACACTGTTGTTAACTATAGTCACCCTACTCTACTATCAAATATTCAAACGTATACCTTCTATCTAACTGTCTGTTCAGACCCATTGACATACCTCTTTTCATTCCCAGCTCCCAGGCACACTTTTCTAGGTCTTGCACTTTCTGACCCACCTTGAGCCGGCCTAATCGTCCACAGTGATTTAGAGCCCCCTTTTTAGTGTTCACCTCCATTATTCTGGTCTTGCTGACCACCAGAGGCAAGGTGCCTGTCTCCTAACTCCCTTGAGTGGTAGCTCAGACCAGTCCCTCAACCCGTCCAGTGCAGTCCTAGCACAGAGCTCTGGGGAGTTCAAGATGCTCCCTGCTATTGTCTCCTCTCCACAGAGCCCAATGTCTCCTGCAGGAGATTTTTGCACTGACTTCAGGCAGGTCCCTGTCTGAGTGGGTGTGGAGGTCAGTGGGGAAGCAGGATGTTCTCCTGTGAGTCAGATCCCACTGCACTTGCTGGCCAGGTGGGCGCAGCCATCCCACACTCTATTCTCTATTGTTTATCTCGCACTCTCCAGACTTCACGATCCTATCTCCCATTCATCTTTTTTTTTTGTTCCTGTGTTGTGTGTCCCATGCTGTTTCTCTGCAAGGAAACAGCAGGGAGCCAGGAAGTCACCTTTATTCCTCCATTTTTCCCAATTGAAAGAGGACATTTTAAATTACATAGGCAATTCCATCTAGTTATAAATAGGTTGTGTCTTAGAAGTTCATTTGAAAGTTAATTTTTTGGAAGTTATAACCTATTTTTCCATTGAAGGAATGTGAGAAATAGGACTTAGATTCCCAGAATGCCAGATGGTGTCATAGCTTGTGCAAATAATTTAATGTAAAAGTTAGTGCTCTGGAGTAAGAAAGATCTGGATTCAAATTCCAAATCCTGTTAGTTTCTTCCACTGTAACATGGTGCTAATCATAGCACTCACTTCATTGCATCTGTGTGGATTAAATGACGTGATGTATTATTAAGTAAACTGCAGGCAGCCAAGCAGATATTACTCAGTTTTTAAAAGGAACCATTCTTATCTACTATTGTCATAAATTCTGCTAAAATCCATGCTCTCATTCTATTTTTAATATCTTTATTGTACCCCATTCTTTTTGGAGCTTCAGACATTGGTATTGTTTAAAAATTATCCACGTAATTCTGCTCTGCTGCATCTGGGCAGACTCCATGCCTTTCCTCATATTCTTTTCCCAGCTGGAAATGAAACTATCCACCATTTCCTTTCAAGTCCCAGCTCAAATGCTACTTCTTGAAAAGACTTTTTTTTTCATAGTCAGAATTTGTTAAGAGAAACTCAAATGTTGGTGAAGGGACTAAACACTAAGCAAAACTATTTGTAGAATGAAAAAAGGCCCATAGATTTGTGGGATTTGTTTGCTTTTAGAGATGGGTGAGAGAGGTGATCTAGCAGGGAATCCTGGATTAATATAGTATATGGCTCTGGTTAGAAGGCAGAATAGGTAGGATGCCTGATATCAAGAATCTACCAAAATCTATCACAGAAGAGTGAAGTAGCATGGAAATCAAGCTGGAGCTATGCTATGTAAACTTGACAGTAAGCCATATACAGGCAGATGCACTGTCTAACTCATTGCTGTCATCTTGCCATCTAGTACAGGGCTAGCTGTTTATCAACTGACTTGGCTACTTGATTAGAATAGAGAGATGGAAGAATGAAAGGAGAATGTGCACAGCCAAATTGTACAAACATTCAAAAGTTTATGTTAAACTATCTTCACTGAAACAAAATGTCACCAAAGGTATGGTTCTACAGAAAGTAAAACTGCCTGCTGGGTGACTCTGTTTTATTCTCTGACTCGTGTTTGTGTTTCTTTTACCTGTCTTGCTTTCTACCTTTAGAGACAAGTGTGTAATAGTAGTAGACTGAAAGAGTGAAACAAGAAATAGGATTTATGTAGAACCTCAGAATAAAGCATATCATAATTATAATGATGTAAAAATGGGGAACTATCAATAAATATTAAATCCCTGGCTGAAATTGCATTAGGCACAATTAAAAACAAAACAAGGTATGAGAGAGAAAGATACTGTGGAAAGTAAGATGTACTGACAAGATTAAGATTTCTTATCTCTGTCTATCCTACATTTGCATGGGTATGTGATAGGTTTATTTGTTCCATAGACAACAATGCACAACTGCCTGATTTTCCAGTTTATTCTCATTTTTTTATAATAGTGTTGCTGCTTTGTTAAAATAATAAATACTATTAAAATTGAAAGAATAGCAAAAATCACTCCTAATAATGCTCCTCAAAGAGAACCACTCTTAATATCTTTCCTTCCAGTTCCCTCTCTTCCTCTCTCACATATCATATCCTTACACACTGCTTTTTAATTTGTTTTTTTTTTTTTACTCAAAATGTTTCAATATCCATAAATCATTCTGGACATCATTATTGTATTGGCAACAAAGTGCTCCACTGAGTATATACAAGATAATTTACATGACCAGTGGCCCATCCCTAAGTACCAGATTGCTTCCAATTTTTCTTCAGTAAGCATTTATCATTCTCTTAAAAACAAATGCTTTCCTATGCCAGAGATACAGCGGAGCCTAACAGTAAAGGAAAATTGAGTAGTCATCCAATTTTTCCGAAGTAAGAAGACTAAGCTACTGAAGGGTACTTACGTTCAGTGCTACTAACGATTAAAAAGCAGTTAATGAACTAAATTCAAGCCTGGAAACTTCTGAGCTTCCCGATTAGGGTGGAAAAAATACAACGGTTTATAGTTTAATCAAGAAAAGAATGAGGAAGTGGAGGGATTACTACCTAGACCCAGAACCATTCATCTAACTTGTGGACAACGCTCACGAATGTGTTTGTGTGTGTGTGTCTGTGTGTATGTGTGTGTGTGGTGTTCAGCTTTCTGGAAAGATGAAATAATGAAACATCACTTGAAAAGCTGAAACAATGAAAAACAGAGCAAAGAATTGCCTATACCTTTCTTTGAAAACCTGAAAGACTATTAGGGAAAAAATATTAGAAAACATTTATTTTTTCTGGTTATTTCTCAATTTACCAGTACTAGAATATAACCTGAGAAACCCCATCATGGCAATTAAATCATGACAAACTTGTTTTAATAAGACATTAACACAGACATTACTTCAGAGAAGAATACCTATGCTTTAAAACATTTTAAAGATGAAGAGTTTTCTTTTACAAAACTATCTTTTCTCAAATATCTGTTTTATTGAATTGTTAATCAGAAATATTTTTAAGTCCAAAAAGATTGTTCAAACACTGACATAGTTGAATATTAATATTTGCAGGTAACTTTAGAATGCCAGATTTCTTAAGTCTAACTGACGTGACTTAGTCTGCTTATTCTCAAAAAATTCTAATTCACTTCTTGAATAAGAAGGAGAAAAACAAAAGGGCTGCTATGAAAATTGAATCTTGCCAAGAACTGCAATACTAAGCACAGTGAGAGCAATTGTTCCTGCCATTAAAGTAAAAAGGCAATGATAAGGTGCATTTAATTTTTGCTTTCATTCACAATTTCCCATTTAAGGAATAATTCCAGATTTCAGTTTAAACCATCATTATGAGTATCCATACCCCTTATGTGGTGATTTGAAATAGAATAGGGTGATGAAGGTGAGACAAAAGCCTTTACTGAATATTAAAAACTATAATACCTTAATTACAAGGTTTTTAAATCTCAACATACTAGGTAAATATGTTACCCTTATAACTTTCATAGCTCAAGTGTAGGTAGTTACAAAATAGGAAGACTCCTTCAGGAGAAGGAAGGTCAGATACACATTAGCAGATTGAATTAAAACTCATATTATCCTATTTCCCATTTTTCTGGTCCACCAAACAAATTATATAAATAATTCTGACTTTTCCTAGGACAGAATTTTACATTTTGGTAAATGTCAGTTTTGTCTTTTTCCTTAAAGGGTAACTGTTACTAAAGGCTATGATATATATATATATATATTCACCCAGGATGCTCAGTAGTTTATGGCTCTATTCCAACTCTTCCATTCAGCATATGGCTTTCCCAAGGGAACTGTTCTACTTTATAATTATGCTGTTGTGGGCAACCACTTTAACCAGGTGCAGTGGAAATTTTTCTTCCTTTCACGAACTCTAAGCCAGCTACCCCCTCATGCATGTGGCTGCATATGTTTCTATAAGTGTCACTTTGCACATACACCTTCAGATTTAATTCTTGATCTTCATGTCTTCTCATTCTATTGATGCTCTTTGGCTTATTTCCTTTCTTCCTATGATTTCTAGTAATATGCATGAATGAAAGATGCCAATTCAAATTTCCAACCCATATTTCTGTCCTGAATACTCAGATACATATATCTAAATGCCCTCTGAGCATCTCAATTTCCATATCCAACAGAAAGCTCAAACTCAACGTGTTAGAATCTTAACATAATTTTCCCCCACCCATGATTTTATAATAACGTGGCCCTTTTGCTATATCCTTATGTCAGTGGATGTCACCTTTATTTATGTAGTACCTAAAATTGTAATCTGAGAGCAAAACTCCATCTTCCTTGTCTCTTATAGTCAATTAATTCACTGTCCTTAACATCTTTGGGATCTGTCCCTTTGTCTTTCCCTACATCACAGCCTTTCATCAGAGCCTCATAATATTTTGCTTACTTTACCACAATAGCCTCCAAAATATATAGTTTGCCTACAGTCTAGCTCTTTTTCAATCCATTTTCAAACTCTACCTATCCACAGTGATCTTTCTAAAACATGAATCTTGGGTTCTAAATTTAGCTGACATTCTTCTGGTCCAGTAATTTTCCTGAATTTGCCACAGTTGATTCAACTTTGTATCTCTAATGACTAGATGAATACTGGATATGGGGAAGATTTACTAATTCATTCTCTCATTCATTCATTCCTTTTCTATTGAGCACCTTCTGCAACCCTGGAACCATTACATGTACTGGGTATACAGACGAAAGCACCTCTTTTAAATAGGGCTATCAGAGAAGGCCTCTCTATTGATATAACATTGGGGTTGGAATCTTAAGGGTGAGAAGGATTCAGCCTTGAGAAACACAAAGGAGATGGTGTATATATTGTATCAGGTAGGATTGCCCAGATGGGAGAGAGACAGATGATGGAGGTGGTCAGTACACCTTCATTCCCTGCCTGCCTGAGTGAGTATAAACAAGTAGGTTGAGGAGAGGGGGTCTTTATTTTTTGACTTGGGAAGATAACAGACAGAAGGAGAGGTGTTTTCCAGTCTTTTCAAGCTTTTGCCTTTAAATTTCCACTGGATACTGCAATCTGCAGTTTGTTTAAAAGTCACCATTGGGGATTAATGAACTCCACTGGCCTTTGGAAAGTTAACTGGGAACCTGCAATTGCCAATGATAAATGAGCCAGCATTTCTCTGTGATATTTAAATAGGTACATCTCATGACATATTTTTCCAAGTCTTTTAAAAGCCTTAAGCAGAGACTCAGAAGCATGGCTTCGGAATGAATTAGCATCAGGAAAAAGAAGAAATTATTCCTTTGTTTTGATTCATGCTAAAGGGCTTGATTTCACAGTACAGCAAAAAGGTCCTGATTTTTTTAAAGCAGTACCAAATTCAAATATATTCTCTACTGTCTGTATAAATGTAGAAAAATATCATAAAATTCAAATATTTCAGTTTATTTTCTACGTCTTCAGATCCTTTTTCTATGCAGAGGCAGGGCAGTTCCATTTGGATGAAGAAAACTCACGGTAATGGAGATAAAATTGTAAGTTGTTTCAAAGACAAAGGCACTGACTTCAAAATAGTATAAACAACCAATACCATGCTGTGAAGTATACTTAACTGAATTGGATTAGATGTCTATGACACTGAATAGCGTTTGGAGGTGGGTGGGAATAGAGTTCTATTTGTTGTAGTGAAATGCATTGACATAAATCTATCTTCCTTGTCTCTGACCTTTGGGAAGAACTTCTACTCCTCTGAGCTTTAGACTTGGGAGACTATTTTCTTTAATAGTTATTTTTCAAACTTGCCGGGTGATAAAAATTACCTGAGGTAATCCTTAAATTTTATATTCTGTAGTTTCTCCTAAGACTGCAGACTTTCTAGCGGAGGGTCTGAGAAAATGCTCTATTTAATGCCTCAAATAAATTTACCCTCAGAAAAACTGGAAACTCACAGTACTCACATCAATATTTACAAATTTTTAAATAAATCTTTGAAAATTCCAAGGTTCACCAGTTTGAGAAACATTGACTTAAGAAATTAAAGGCTTCTTTGTAGAGCCCATTATACCTATGTCTGTCTTAAATTAATTCCATAGTAGGGCTTTATGCAAATCTATTACTGCAATGTGTTATTATCTTGAGTTCTTAAAGCAGCAGTGATCCTAACTTCATTTATTCTGCTAGTATTCAATATATTATCTAATTTCATAAATGTAAAGTGTTATAATATATTAGATATTTTAAAATAAATTTATAATACTAAAAAAGAAACTAAAGACATATTTTTAAAATGTCTTCAACATACTAATTATCACTTAAAAAGAATTTTGTCATTAAAACTGTTACAATTATAATAGTTTTAAGAGGCCAGGTGTGGTGGCTCATACCGGGAATCCTAGCACTTTGGGAGGCTGAAGCAGGAGGATTGCTTGAGGACAAAAGTTCGAGACCAGCCTGAGCAATAGCTCATATGTTTTCTATTACTAAAAATAGAAAAAATTAGCTGGGCATGGTGTGAGCACCTGTAGTCCCAGCTACTTGGGAGCTGAGGCAGGAGGATCTCTTAAGCTCAGAAGTTTGAGGTTACAGTGAACTATGATGATGCCACTACACTCTAGCTGGGGTGACAGAGGGATTCTCTGTCTCAAAAGGAAAAAAGACAAAATTAGTTTTAAGGCTTACCTTTAAAATAAAAAAGCAAAATTGAAAAATTCTCAGAGAATTCCTAAACTCCTGGGAAAATATGATACTATCCTCAGTTTGAGAAACTCAATTTGACTCTATAGCCAAATCATGACAGTGGATTTATAGTTGCGTCATTATTTTCTAAGTTTTTCTTATCCAATATATTAATTTCCCATTCTAAAGGTACCTGAGCTGTCCTAAATGAACACAGAATTAACATTTTGAAATACATAATATATGTAAGTTTTAAAGATAGTTAAGTCTAGCTCCAAATGCATTATCATATGAGTTTAATAAAGAATTTCAATTAACTGACTTTTTTTTCTATATTCCTCTTTGAGGGAAAGAGGCAAATCACCTGAAAACGAATATGTGCTGAGAATGTGTATGGGAGGCAAAACAACGTCTGGAGTGCATGTTGTAGTTAGAAATTCAAAAGCTCAATCTCTTTTAATTTCTGCACTCAAAAGGAAGGATAAATATTTGTGTCCAAAATGCAGATTCTTAGGTTGTGATGTTTTTAATCATCAAAGAAAGCACTATATAGAATTTAGCTGATTGCTCTGATCCCAGATGTTGCTAAAAGATTTTCAAGGATTATTGCAATACTTCCTTGTAGTGTTTAATTTTTCTGTTCATGGGTTTCATACAGTGTAAATCTAGCTACTAGTTTACTCTCCTACTTTTTTTGTGTTTTTTTCCTTTTTCCCCACTTTACAGTGTATTTTCCTTTTGGAGAGCACTAGTGTTTTTTACATCAAGAGTATCTATTTTTCTTAAAGTGTTTTGACCTCAGAAAATCTAGAATATGGAGAAAAATTAAAACTTTTATAAAAAGTTTATAAAATATCTTTATAAAAAGATTACAAAATGAGATTTTATGCCAGCCATTTTGTATCCATTTGCATGGAATATTGTTTTCCATATCTTGACCTTGTATGGAACCAGAGAAGATCCCATATAGATCCCAAAAGCAATCTAAATCAAAAAGAACAAAGTGGGAGGCATCAATTTACCAGACTTCAAGCTATACTACTATGCTACAGTAACTAAAACAGCATTCCACTGGCACGAGAACAGAGACATAGACTAATGGAACAGGACTGAGAACCCAGATATAAAACCATCCTCATATAGCCATCCAATCTTTGATAAAGCAGACAAAAACATACTCTGGGGAAAAGAATTCTTATTCAATAAATGGTGCTGGGAAAATTGCATAGCTACATGTAGAAGACTAAAACAGAATCTGCACCTTTCACCTCTCACAAATATCAGCTCACAGACTTAAACCTAAGGCATGAAACTATAAGAATTCTAAAAGAAAATGTTGGAAAAACTCTTTATAATCATTGGTCTAGACAAAGAATTTATGAAGAAGACCCCCAAAGGCAATCATAGCAACAACAAAAATAAATAAATGGGACCTTACCAAATTAAAAAGCTTCTGCACAGCCAAGGAAACTATCATGAGAGCAAAGAGACAACCTACAGAATGAGAGAAAAATATTTGCATGCTACACATCCGATAAAGGGCTAATAATTAAAATCTATATAAAACTCAGCATAATTAGCAACAAAAAATCAAAAAACACCATTAAAAGTGGGCAAAGGACATGAACAGAAACTTTTCAAAAGAAGACAGAATAATGGCCAACAAACATATGAAAAAATGCTCAACATCTCTAATCATCAGGGAAATGTAAATCAAAACCACAATGAGATATCACTTAACTCCAGTGAGAATGGGTTTTTATCAAAAAGTGGCAAAACAATAAATGTTGGTGTGGATGTGGAGAGATAGGAACATTCATACACTGCTGGTGGGACTGCAAATTAGTACAACCTCTGTGAAAAGTAATATGGAGATACCTCAAAGAGCTACAAGTAGAACTACCATTTGATCCAGCAACCCATTACTGGGCATCTACCCAAAGGAAAAAAAGACATTCTATATAAAAGATATCTGCACTCGAATGTTTATACCAGTACAATTCCCAATTGCAAAGATGTGGCAATAACCCAAGTGCCCATCAATACATGAATGGATGAATAAAATGTGGTATATGTATACCATGGAGTTCTACTCAGCCACAAAAATGTGGTGATCTAGCACCTCTTGTACTATCCGGGGTAGGGATGGAGCCTATTCTACTGAGTGAAGTATCACAAGAATGGAAAACCAAGCATCACATGTACTCACCATCAAATTGGTATTAACTAATCAACACTTATGTGCACATATAGTAGTAACATTTATTAGGTGTTGGACAGGTGGCAGGGGGAGGAGGGAATGGGTATATATACACCCGATGGGTGCAGTGCACACCGTCTGGGGAATGGACATGCTTGAAGCTCTGACTTGGGTGGGGCAATGGCCATATATGTAACCTAAATATTTGTACCCCCATAATATGCTGAAATAATAAATTAAAAAAAATGAAATGAGATTTTAGGCCATTATATGTAATTGAATTATGTACTAACTAGTAGTACTTCTAAACAAGGTTATGATAAATAATATTTTGCTTTCGATTTTCATCCATGATATAAAAAGATGAATTGTTCTAGGCTGTGTAGTATGTATTTTATAGCACACTCCTTATCTTAAATCTGTTACTTTAAAAAAATTACATAAATATATACGTAAATAAATGTAAGCTCTAGGTCCTTCAACAAGAAAGAGGTGTATATTTTCTCCATTTTTGGCAATCTCTATTACATAAATAGTCCAAGATGTCATTACATTCAGTTCATTTAAGATATATTTTATTTTGAAAGTGCTACTCTAGTTTTGTTGTATAAAATAAAAATAATTTAGATTTAATTTGTCTAGTACTTTAGAATAGGCCATCAACTGTTTAAACTATTTGGAAAAGTCACTAATCTTTGTTATCCCTGAAAATCTTTGTATCCTATTAAGAACTAAAATATAGTTTGCCAATCCTTTTATTATTATTATTGTTTTTTAAATTGTAAGTTATGGTCACAAATATCTGGAAATGGCTAAGATAAATGGAAAGTGGTAGCCAGTCATATGGTATGATTTTTCTCATGCTTAAATTAAGAACTCGCATGATATTAGATGTCATAAATTTCACACAAAAAGGACCCTAAACCATATTTTAAACAATAGTTCCTCAGTGATTATCAAAAGAATAATAAATTTTTAAAATGAAGGTAATAATTTTATAATAATAATATTTTTCTTTTTTAAATACAAGTGAATTTAACAAATTCAGCTAAATCACCATTCTACAAATAACTTATTCCTTATGTGACTTCATTAACCATATAAATCATTACTTATTTAATTCTTGCTTAGCTAATCTGGCTAAATTCTCATGGAGCAATATTGCAAATGTCTTTTTTTCATGAAAATTTCTTTGTTATTATTTGATAGTTTGGCACATTGAGAAAAATTCAAAGTAACATTTTTCATGCTACCCACGATCACTCTATGTTGGATTTATGAAAAAAATGACAAGATTTCCATAGTTTTACTTTTTCTTTTTGATGTTAGCTTTGGATTATTTACCTATTAGTGAAGAATCCAAAATAATAGGTAATTTAAAATAAAAGAACATTTGGTTTTTGAATGTGTATCCTCATTTTGAGAGGTTAGTTCCCAGATCAGATCAGAAAATGCCATTGTTATAAAATAATGGAGCCAATACTGTGGAGATTTGACTCAAAAAAGGGAGGAAAGTTATACAGCTTCTTATTTTTAAAACTTTTTTTATTATATAAAATTTGGAGGATACAACAAGAAGAAATAAGAGGAGAAAAAAATCACTGTGAATTTTACCATTCAAAGGCTGTGTCTTAGCTTCTGTGTACTTCCTCCTAGTGTTTTACCTAAGCTTACCTTTAGCAATTTTCAAAATTATGTGTAAGCAATCAAACTCTGAATTTTTTAGCCCAGTACACATCATATTTTCTTATATATTTCTCACAAATATAATTCTAAGTCTCCAGAAAACGTTTCATTGGGTTGATATCCCATAATTCATTTCACCATTCTTCTACGCTTGGGCAATGAAAGAACCCATAATATTTCATTATTTTTCATATGGCTGAGCTCTTTCTATCATTGACTTGTTTCTATGACTCTATATGTTATCCATGAGAGTTCAAGTACTTATGAAAATAGAGCTATCAATAAATTTGAAAACAAGATTTTGCTCAAGTGAAGCCAAGTGCAGCTATCCAGAGATGGTAATGAAAATTGACAAAACCTTTATTATAGTAGGTAGGCTATATGATGTACAGAGATAATATTATATATAATTGATTTATTACTTTAAGGTTGATATTTATCAACAACCAATTTTAAAATCATTATATGGAAAATTATATATAAAGCTCTATAACCTTAACTAAATGTCAAAAATTATATGAAAACAGATTTCCTAATTTGAATTATATGTGATTATATTTTTCCTAAATGCCTATGGTTGAATATTGCCATGTTGGGTACAAAACAAAATCCAGTAAAAGAGGATATTGGGAGCCAACTTTGCACCTCACAGACTCTGTAATCTATCCACAAAAGGACCAGTCTGGGACACAATGTCGATGAAAGGTAGACTGATGAATTGCATTTTCTTTTGTGTTTGTGGCACTGAATCCAAGCAAGGTTACACTGTTATTTGTAGAAATAATAGCTGGAAATGGAGAAAGTGCTATTGATCCTTTCATCAATAAATCATGTGTAAACAATGCAAGCTCCTTGAACTGAGAGGATAAAATATCTCATTTTCTGCTTCCCTCTTTAAGTGGAGGAGGACCATTCACTAAATATGTACAAGGGAAGTTTCAATTCAAAGTTGACTCCAACAGCTTTTTCAGAGAAAATTTTATCTAAAATTTTACCTCTAATAAAAAAAGCCTTTAATATAACTCTTCCTTTTAATTTCTCTTTTTCCTCTTCCTTTTCTTCTTTAATTGTCTTCTCTTCCTCCTTCTCTTCTTCATTCTCCTCCTCCTCCCTCTTTATTTAACATGGTTTTCTTTGAGAGAGTGCAATGAGAGTTTCTTAAGAATAAAACCCAATTCCTAAAATGAAATAAATAAAATAAAATAAAATAAAATCTTTCCTGCACTGTTTTCCCTGAAAATGCAGATTGAATACATCTAAGGCTGCAGTCCCCAACCCAGGCCCACTGACCAGTACAGGTCAGGTCTGTGGCCTGTTAGGAACCTAGCTGCACAGCACGAGGTGAGTGGCAGGTAGGCAAGCAAATCTTCATCTGTATTTACAACCACTCCCCATCGCTGGCATCACCCCATAAGCTCCTACCTCCGGTCTCATCAGCAGTGACATTAGATTCTCATAGGAGCGCAAGCCCTACTGTAAACTGCATATGCAAGGGATCTAGGTTATGCGCTCCTTGTGAGAATCTAATGCCTGATGATCTGAGGTGGTGATGCATGTACTGGGGAGCGGCTGCAAATACAGAGTATCATTAGCAGAGAGGTTTGAAAGCACAGTAAATGTAATGTGCTTGAATCATCCTGAAACCATACCCCCTGCCCCTGTCAGTGAAAAAATTTTCTTCCATGAAATCGGTCCCTGGTGCCAAAAAGTTGAGGACTGCTAATGTCCTACCCGACAGCAGACCTCTGTCAGCACGGGGCAGCAGCTGGTATTGAGATTTTCTAGACCTGGTCAGTAGACAGAACTGCCATGGCAGTTGAGAGATCCAGGAAAGATTTTATCAGAAGCCAATAAGAGGAGAGAGGGGCATTGCAGGTTGTTGAAGAGGATCAGCCTGTTTAGTACATACAGCAGGTATTTCTTAGGTTTTGACATGTTAGCAAGGCATGGAGTAAAAGAATTTAAGAACAGATAGAAGGAACCAAATCACAAGGACTGGGGTTCATGCATAAGTTTCCTATATACAGAAAGAGTAAGGAACAAGGCAAGCCCAAGTTTAGATGAGAATACACTTATGGATATATTTATTGCCCAGTATTCTAGTGCTAATTGTACTATAATTGCATAATGTTTCACTGCCTATTAGAATTTCCAGATTTTGAATATGTCATTATTTATGTCCAATTAACTGTGCTATCATTGATTGGGACCTCAATATAATTAAAATGAAAATCTAATTAGAAATAGATGTGTGCACATTAACTTAGTAAAATATCTTAGTGTAAATGTCATGAACAAGTCACAATTAGTTTAGGATATATCTGTATCCCTCTGTACCAAAGTAATAAGAAAAAAGTAAGTCAAGAAGACAGCAAGCTTCGAATGGATTCTTTTGTACAACTGTCAATTAATTTCAAAATATGATTATACCTACAAGTGGAAATAAATTAAACATCAGAGAGTGATTAGACTCCATCTAGTTATGCTTCTTTTGGTTATACAAGAATGAGTTGTGAAAGGTATGATACCTGAATGATGTACTGAATATTTATTTTAGTATCAGTCTAATGTGCAATTATAAACAAACTATGTACCCAGGACAAGTTGTCTTTGTTAAAAGTTAAAAATAACAACCAATCAACCAAGTCCAAACTCATCAATGTCAAGAGTATTATACCCCTCATCAAAGTGAGTCATTTCCAAAAGAAGATGGGTATTGGTAATCTTTAACACATTTAGCTGACCCTGAAAAATCTTGATTACTTTGACAACTTTCTTTTATTAAATCATATACTGACTGGAAGGAGAAATCTAAATGCCCTTGGGGGAATTGAGGTTAGGGTGTGGAATGGCTATAATGGGCTGGATATTTCTTACCCTTACAATTGACATATGTCATTATTTTCAGAATAGATATTAGAATAGTATTGAAATGTTACTAATATTCAGACTAAGGATTTTATTATGATAGCACTTAGTCTTTTATGACAATTTTCCCCCTGAAGAATATTATTTCCCCCTCTCTATCTTCAAAATAAAAGAAGATCCCTGTTAATGTTCAAAAGCCAGTATTTTTTTTTTATTTCAGCATATTATGGGGATACAAATATTACAGTTATGTATAT
>VBSM01002608.1:1268107-1298255 GCA_008086735.1 Cheirogaleus medius
CAGATATAAAACCATCCTCATACAGCCAACTAATCTTCGACAAAGCAGATAAAAGCCAGTATTTTTAATAGAGGAAAATAAAAATTACCATTATCCACTGAAAAGAACAATATTATATATCTGTACAGTTTGTGTTTTATGTCTGCATTGAACAAAGAAAAGATCAAGCAAGAGTCTTTCTTGTGGTAAGTTATATAAATGAATATAAATCAGCTTTTGATAGATAGCACAGCTACATATTGAAAATGTTTCATGCTAGCTTGAAAAGATTTGTTGGTTGTAGAATTCTCAAGTATACATCTACTCAGTTGAGTTTATTAAATGTGTTATTTAAATCCTCTCTCTCATTAGTGATTTTCTGGCTTCCCAATCTGTCCATTAATAAAATAGTATACTTATTCCTCCAATTATATTTGTAAATTCTATCAATTTCTTATAATTCTTAATTGTTACTTTACACATTTTGAGGCAATGCTTTTATGTGTTTACATGTAAATGATTATTATCTCTTCCTAGTGTTTTTTTTTATTATTTTCATTGTATGAATTTCCTCTTTATTAACAATCTTTGGTTGTAATTCCATTTTTATTACGTTATTATTGGTTACTGATTATTATATACTTGAAGAGTCCTTATTAATCTCTTCGATGTTAAACTTCCCATGTCATTTTCAAGGTGTGTGTTTTGGAGCCAGCATCTAGCTAGATTTTTTTTACTTACTGTGTTTACTGATTTTTCTTTTAAATGTCATTTTATTTTATGTTTTCACTTTATTCTTTCTTTCCTGGAATTACTGTTAGATGTATGCCAGAGTCTCCTAAGCTACTGTGTTAGATCTGCTTTTTCAAGTTTCTTTTTTATCTCTTCAGTCTATGTTTTAGATGAATTTTTCTACATCATATTCAAATTTACTCATTTTTTCTTCACAGTGCTTCAGATTGGAGTTTATCTCATATCTAAGTTTTCAGTTTCAGTGAATTTATTTTATCATTTCTTAGTATTTCTAGTTTGTTCTTTAAATCAACCCACTCTTGCATCATTTCTTAAAGTTTATAATTTCTTGTTCTGTTTTAACGAATGCCGTCTCTTCCTTTCATCTGTAAGGATGCTAAACGTACTTATTTTAAAGATATTTTTAGATTGCCACATTTTCATTTTATCTGGGGTGAATTTATCAGCTATTTCTTAATGTTGTAGGTTATCTACATATTCATTATTTATAGTCTTGTATTGACTAAGAATTTTTATTTTCATCTCACCTGTCTTTACCGTCTTCTCATTGGCAGTTTTGCAATTGCTTCCACCCAAATACTTCTAATCTGCCAGATCAGAACTAAGTCCTGAACTTGTAACTCAGGGCTCCTATACCTCAGAGACACTGACAACACACAAAGTCCACTTGCTCAGCGAGTTCTCAATATGGCCCATGTCCTGGCCTGTATGCCATGTTGGCTTGCTTCTACTTCCCTTGTTCAAGGCAGAGTGTGAGTTCAGACTGGGAGACCTGCCCAGGCTTTGAGTATGATGAGATTTGTCTTATTGTCCACTCTGGCATCGATAACTTCTCCATGGATAGTTTCTCTTCCAGAGTTGGAAATTCCCAGCTGATTTTGTAAACACCAAGGTTGGCTGGTCTATGTTTATAGTTCTGCTATGGCACTGTGTTTTGATTTTATTCCTGTGCTACAGAGATGGTCATTTTACTCTATTTCTCAGCTATTTCATTTCCTTTTGTTTTATTTTTTACATTTTTATTTTCTATTTCTTTGTGTTAAAAGAAACAAGCCTCAAAACATAGGACTAATATACTATATTGTCTATAGCTGCACTGTCCAAGACAGAGGCCATTAGCTCATGTGGCAATTTAAATTAAAATTAGTCAAAATTAAATAAAATTGAAAATTTCAGTTCCTTAGTCACACTAGCCACACTTCAATTTTACAATAGCCACATAAGTCTATTAGCTACCATTTTGGAGAATGCAGATATATAACATTTTCATCATCACAGAAAGTTCTGGGTAGCTCCGGTCTACAATATGAAGCTAAATATTGAAAAGATGAAAAAGAGGGTGCAGATATTTAACCTTTTGTGAGGATATTAGAAGCCCTGCAAGATGACCAAATTGATACATATAATAAGACATACATTGACTATGTAATAACTGTATTCTAAATCTATATTCTTTTTTAATATTATGTCTGTACAAGGAATTTTCCCCTGAAGTATAATTTTATAATTTTGCAACCAGAGAACTATGTGCAAGTTCTAGCCTTTCTCCTAAGAATTTAATCTCTGACTAGACACCTAACTTCTCTGAACTTCCATTGTCTCATTGAGAAATTAGGATAAAATTTGTTTTGCCAACTTTGTGTGATCTTTGAAAGTATAATATGTTCTATTAAAGTGTTTTTAAGAATTAATTAAAAGGTAACCTTTTTGTACTTAAAATATTACATTTTAAAAAATCTTATTTTCCATCATGTCTTCTCAAGTAGCATGTTTATATTAATTCTATTTGAATATTAGAAATATTCATGTCTAGTTATTTTAATAGAGATACATTTTGAGTAAATGAGAACAGTGTAATAACTTTTTTCCAAAACACATATGCCTATGGATGACCTGGTCATTTATATTAAAGAGTACTAATGAAGGTAATGATATTAATAATGATGACATTTCACTGCAGAAGCTCACAATTGTAGGCCTAGTGAATGAGACATATTTCTAAACTTTAGTCTAATAAATTTAAACCTATAGTGTTTTAGTAATGTTTAACAATCATTACACAATAAAAGACTTGTTTTTATTAGACACAGTCAGGCAAATTATGAAGCTGAGAGCTAAAGCCATCAATAAGATTTGACTCTAATAGTTACATACATCTGCATGATCCAAGAAATAGTCTTTATACATGTGAAGTTTAGTCACTTTTTTCATGAAACATCTTAACATTTTTATCAAGACTTTTAAATTTTAAAATAATATGTTTTTCAACATTGTGCTCTGTATCACAATAGCAAAATTTCTGTATTCATTCTTGAATGATTATATTTACTTATAGGAAAGACAATCTCTAATTGTATAATAAAATGCTAATTTTGAAGGGATATAAGTAAATGATGACAATTTTTAATTTATTCTACTTGCAAAAATCTGTCAACCCTTACAAGTTTTTGATTATTAAACAACATTTATTTCTTCTCTACGAAACTGGAATATGCACTATTCTAAGACTTATTATTTGTAGACCATTTTTAATGAGAGTTACTTAAGTCTTTGTACTTATGATATGTGGTCATTTGTTTCTAGCATCTGGTTCTTATCAATGTTCCACGATTGTGATGACAATAGACTCTTTTTGCTTTTAGCTTTTTGTGTTATTTGTGATTCTGAGGGAAGAGTGTAACTTTATTTTGAAAAATAAATAGCAAGACAAAATTTTACTGGTAAAATATATCCTATAATTAGGAAAATGAAAGGAGATGGCATCTACCCATGATATTAATATGAAGGAAGATAAACATATTTTGACATCTAAACCAGAACCAAATGTTTTATGTATATATTTATAAAGCATAGCAAAATCTTTTTACTTCTTACCATTTCTACTTTGTGATACCATTTCTACTACCAGTTACCATTATCTCTGGCATTGAGTGTTAGAAACTTTTACCTAGATGGTCTCCTTCCACTATCGTGAAAGATGCCCTTTGAGGCACTGAGAATATCATGTTAGTAAAACTAGCATGACTTCCACAGTTAGGAAGCTCACAGAATTACATGGGATGAAGTCTAGGCATCTGAATTTTTTTTTTTTTTGATAGGGTGGCTCTGTTGCTCCAGCTGGAGTACATCATCATAGCTCACTGCAACCTCAAACTCCTAGACTCAAACAATCCTCCTGCCTCAGCCTCCCAAGTAGCTGAGACCACAGGCATGTGCCACCATGCCCAGATAATTTTTTCTATTTTTTGTAGAGATGGGGTCTCATTCTTGTTCAGGCTGGTCTTGAACTTCTGACCTCAAGCAATCCTCCCAGACATCTGAATTTTTAACAAGCTCCCAGGATGATATTTCTGTAGGTGGTTCTGCAGAAATATTTTGAAAAATATTTTTCTAGAGTGATGATTCTCAAACTTGCTAGCCCTGAGTCTCACTATGGATCATTGTTAAGCAAATCAGATCCCTAAGATTTACCTTTGGCTACTGCAGACCAACATCTAGGAGAGGATCTTGGGAGTCTTCACTTTTAATTAAGTCCCCTGATGATTCTAATAATCAATAGAGTTTGGGAAATTCTGCTCCAGAAACTGTGGGAAAACCATAGATTGCATGGATTAGGCAGAGAAGCTCAGCTAAAATCTGTACCAAGAGTATGAAGAAATTTACTACCCATTTCCAAAGGAGCAGCACCTAGAACCTGGAAGCTGCACAGCCAAGACTAGACCAGCAGCCTCAGAGTGGGAATAGCTGATGAATGAGAAGGCAGAAGTTTTGCAATACAAAGAAATACTTCTCAGATGCTCAGCCCTCCAGGAGACTAGCCACAGTTCAGAGCCACCTGGTAAAGAGGGAATCAAGAGGCCCTGAGAAGCAGCGTGCCTAAAGGATTTTTACCCAGCAAGCTGTAGGGACCAAGGTGTTCTCTCCCAGGGCTGAGAGAGCCAAATTTAATTGGTGGTTACTGGCCCAAATTTTGAACCAACCCAAAGGAAAAAGGTAAAGAATTCCATGAAGCATTTTCTAGTTGGGGTAAGTTGTGGAAGGGATGAAGAATAACATTTACTAAATTGCGAGATTCTTACGTATGTTGTCTCTTTTAATATTCGTAGAATCTCTGCAAAGCAAGTGTGTTTATCATCCAATTGTACAAAAGAAGCAACTAAAATGCAGAAAGGTTACTTTTCAATTCAAATTCTACTCTATATTTGTTGTCTTTCTTGTAGTGAGGGCTCAAGCTGCAGTCCCAATCATAATAGCCATTATCTGTTTTTTTAACCCAGAATGAAGGTTTTTAATATTTATGTTGATTGAATTTTATTATCTCTTTGGGAACATATTAACATAACACTCTTTGTTAATGTGGCACCAAATAACTATCATACCAATAGTGAATCTTGCCCAGATGGCCTAAATATTAAGTTAAACTAATATTCAGGTAAACCAAAGGCTCTTAATTGTAACCTTTAAGATCTCATCTTATAGTCCAGTTTTAGCCTATGTTTTGTAATTGTCCATCCATTAATGATGTTGTCTGTGTTATAAAATTGGAAATGTGAGTTACTATCTAATTTTTAGATTGAGATATTTATGTTTAAATAATAGTGAAATTAAAAAACACTAAACAAAGATATTTATAGTAAAATATACGTACTGGGGATATACTTTGTATGCAGAGGGATAAGAATATATTCTTTTTATTTCACTTACCAGAAACTTCTAAATCACTAAAATCTTGGGAAATTTAGTTTTCTATAAAAAAAATTTTACAAGGAGTTTTCCAGGCCACTGAAAATGTTTGAGGTGAAATTGTACATTCATTTTGCATTTACGACCTAAGTTTTTTCTCTTTACTCAGATTATAGTAGTGGGGCCTCTACATGGAAAATTTATGCAATTGTATCACAAGGCTAAAATGAATTTTAAAAGGTTATGTATTCCTATTTATTTCTCTTCTCACTTTAGCTGGGCCATTCAAAGTGGATGTAATTTTAAGGCTATTAGAGAAGAAAGCTTGCAGCCTACCTTAGTGAGACTAAAATCTTCCTTCTCACTGTATGCTCTATTTTAAATCTGTACCAGCCCTATAGGAGGTAGCTCATAAAAGAATAATTGGGAAAACATGAAACTATGTCATATGAGGAGAGTTGAAGAAAGCTTAGCTAACTACGAGAAGGATTAGCTAATAAGCATTTTAAGAGATGTCAAATAGAAAAGGAGAAGGATCTTGTCTTTTAAGAGTTGCCCATGCTAATGGCTACAAATTTTAGGAAGATGGATTTCTGTGATAGATTAAAAGTAATTTTATAATAATAATTTAGAGAATTTTCTGTATTTGCAGATATTATAGAAGTAATTGAACACTAAACAAGTTTTTGGGCTAGGAGATACCTCTCATGTTATAGATAATATATTTGAACCTCAGGAAAATTAAGTAAGTTTTCATATATCACACAAATTATGTCAGAGTTGGAACTCAAAACCAGGTCTATTTCAAGTCTAATAAGTATTGCACTGTATCCAGTTTCTGACGCTCAAAATTTTAGTCAACCGCCACCCCTTCACTTTTGCAAAGAAGACAATTTAGTTCCAGAGAGAGAAGATAATGTGCCTAAGTTTACATGTAAAACAATTTACAAGCAGCTCATGTAAATGGCAAGCTATTAATATGAATTTGTTTGCAAGGGTGGGATGAATTATAGGTAGAAAATTCTCACATCTTGATGTAGGAAGGTCTGCAGAGGTCACTTGTTCAAACATAAAGATCCCTTTTAGAGCTGCCTTGATAAATGGTTATTCAACTAGAGATAAAAGTCCAGCCTTGTGCATATTCCTTTCCATATTTGATAGAGAGCATTGTTACCACGAAATAGAAAACTATTTCCTTTTCTGATAAAAATTCTATACTCAGAAGCAATAGAGAACAAATTTTTTTCTTTATATGTCAAATCTTCAAACTTTAAAGATGTCTCAATTTGTAAAGTATCATTGTGTTGCTTGTGTGTTGATCATGTTTTTGTTGTTGGCTCAGTTTATGGTTGAAAAGGTTGAGACTCAAGTAATTATTAGAACAGAAGTAGATATTTTGGGAAACTTTGTTACTTTGTCAATTGTGTCTATGCAAAAAAGAAATTAAAGATAAGCATAAAATGTGCATCCAGAGAAATTTAACTTGGTGAATTGTGAAGTGTGAGGTGAACAATGCTTCCTTTTTGCCACCAGAGGTCTTCAAAAGACCTATAATAGCTGCTTCTCCGCCAGCTGAGAAGGATGAAAAATCTCTAACAACTAAGCTAACAGAAATGCTTAGCAAGTAATTTTCTCAAGAACGTAAGTAATTACATTATTAGTAGCCTGTAGCCTTAACACTAAACATTTCTGCTAGTTAGAACAAATAAAAAAACAAAACAATAACCAACCCTTGACTGCGGAAGAGTTACGATGTGTCACTTTATATTTTATTTTAATTTATTGCCTAATCATTTTAATTTGTGTTGGAGAGCTTCTGATGCTAATTGTAATGATAAAAAACTTCTTATAAATATTACATAAAGTGGAAATCCACTATCGCCTATATAAATATTATGAATGCATTATCTGTATATATTATAAACATATTGTACATTTGTGTAAGATATCCTAATTTAGCTTTAATTAATTAATTTATTTTTATTTTTACTTTTTTTTTTGAGACAGAGGCTCACTCTGTTGCCCGGGCTAGAGTGCTGTGCATCAGCCTAGCTCACAGCAACCTCAAACTCCTGGGCCCAAGCAATCCTCCTGCCTCAGCCTCTCAAGCAGCTGAGCTGATTTAGCTTTAAATTTAAGTTAGGAGGCCATGTGAGCTAATTTTTTTGATTTATTCCAAACCACTGTGAAGCAAAGGCAGGCAAACATTTTCTATCAACTTAGAAAAACAGCTGTTAGGATTTAAAAAAAAAAAAAACTTTACATGAACTAAGGGACCCTATAGTAACCTGCATAATAAATTGAGTAGTAATGATCTGATTTCATTGGTACTTTGTATTTTTTATTTTACTTATTCAATATTTATTGAAGGCCTACTATGTGCCTGCTATTTTACTAAATGATGACATACATAAAAATTGCAATCACACATGATCACTGTTCTCTAGAAATTCAGTTTAGTGCAGGGAAAAAAAAGACAAATAATTACAATTCAACTTTGTAAATGCCACATTAACAAGATAATAATAAAGGCAATGGGAACCCAGAGGGTGAGTTTTTAACTCAAGGAGAATCAGAAAAGATTTTGCCAAAGAACAGACTTAAGAACTGTGTGTTGAAAGATGAAAGACATGTAATTGGGTGGGGGTGTTTCATGGAGGAAAGAGAATATTAGGGAATGATGGGAAATGGATGAAGAAATATGCCTCTTAGACTTGTATTAATAACACAAGATGATTTGCTTGCTGTGTATGAAATAAGAGCAGGAAAGACACCCTTGACTGTTATATTGAGAGAGAGGAAAGGGCTAATATTGAAATACAAAGTTGGTGTTTCTTAATTCTCATTTGTTATTTTAACCAATAATCCTATGAAAATAAATAGTGGTCCTCTAATCAGGGTCCAAACAAAATTTAAAAAGTAAACTCACACAATGAGCTGAAAAACATTTTAAATTATTTAATTTTTATTATCTAGCCCCTAATTTTGTTTTCTCATGAACTTTTTCCATTTTCTCCCTCCTCCTGGGGATGGAGACCATGGCCCATAAAGTCTAAAATATTTACCATCTGGCTTTGTCTAGAGGAAGTTTGCTGACTCCTGATTATAGGTGATGTTACTTAGTACAATTTTATTAGTCTATATAATATTATTATTAATATCATTTAATCCTTTGGACAATGATATCACAAGATATGTTACACATCAAGCCTTTACAACATATGTAAAAAATGGAGAGAAATTTTAGTTAAGTGTGCAGTGAACAAAAACGTTTAAAAATATATAGTATAGATAAAATTGATAAAACCTACCTGAAGTAAAGAAAATGCCTTTAGGAGAATGAATAAAAATATCTGTATTATAAATTACTATTTATGGTCTGTCAAATAACCTGTTTTTAAGCTTTTGTATTATGACATTGTTTACTATCAATTTCTCAAAGAAAAAATTTTTCTCAAAGATAAAAAATTCTATTGAGTTAATACTACCCATGAAAATGGATATACTTCATCTATTTTAGGACAGAAATTCTACCAAGGTCAATTAAGATAATTTTTCTCTTCTTATCTATAACATTATGTTATCTGTGCCATTTGTACTGCAGTTCCCAGTAATTAAAACAGCAGGTTACAGATGGATTAGTTCGGCATGGCCACACTCATTTTCTTGCCCTCAAGTTAGAAGGATATTGTCTTACGTAGACACTGCCTATTATCCATGGACAAGACTCCCTCAGATTGTCCTTGGAGGAGAAAATTAGCCTAAATAGATCTCTTTTATTTGTTTCATGAGTCTTTGAAACAAACCGTATTAGTGTTGTTAGCTGAGTTGCTGCAAACAGAAAAAAACAATCAAGTAATCTTATGCTTTTGATGTCAACTTGACATAAAGTTAAAACAAGAGATTCTGCTATTTAAGAGAAGATTTTAAACAGGTTTCTTTGAAGTGCGTGTTTATTTATAAACTTAACTTTTTTTTAGGTCAATTGGAAGAAATCACAGTCCTCTGAACATACTCTAGTTGATGTTCTTCTATTATAATACCTGCCTAAATAGTGGTAGTTAAGAAAAATTTAGGGAGAAAAGAAAAAAAGATGAAAAAATTTCAAAGCAATACACTCATTTGATTTTGGAATGGGAAGGCATGTTTATTTATTTAAGTATTTGCAGAATTTGTAGAAAGATCTTAACAAAAATTGCATGTGTCCCTTAGATGGTGCAAAGTTTCTGTTCCTTTTTCATAACCAATGAAACATGCCTTTCTTTTTTCTAAGCAAGTTTATAAATACCCAGATAAGATATTTCAGTGCATGACAGAAACTTATAGTTTGTCTTATTATTCCTATGTGTAAATTGTGTAGTTGAAACTGTTTATCACCATGTTTGAGTTCTCACATGTGCTTGGCACTGTCCCAGGTCCCATTAGACAGGTTCCTATGTTGAGAACTCCAGAAGATTTAATTAGCATGCTGCCTTGGTGATAGATGTAAATCTCTTTCATAATTTACAATCTCCACACAGGTCATAAAATAGCTTCTGCTGTCCTGTTTACCTGTATTGCTCACCACCTCCTCTCCTCACCATCTGTCAAGAGCCTACCCATCATTTCAAACCCAGTCCAAGCCCTGCCATATTTGTGAAAACTGTTTTAATCCTAGAGCCTGACAAGATCTCTCCTTCCTCTGGTCTCTCATGGCATTTATTACCAATTTCACTCATGGGCTCTGTATTCTACTGTACTGTCTTGTATTGCCCTAAACTTTAGCAATGTTTTATTTGTCCTGTTGGATGTGAAGCTCTTAGGCCAGTGATGGGATCTTATACTCTTTTGTTTCCCTTGTGGTGTTTTGAATATAATGGTTACTAAAAAATGGCTGAAAAGACATTCTCAGGCAAAATATAAGTGGTTTTGGATAGTCACCAAAGATTACATAATGCATGTTTCTTTTAAATAATAGTTCAGATAATTAACAGTTGATTAAATCGTTCCCTAGTATGGAACTAGAAGAAATAATCTCTTCCAAACTATGATTGATTGCTCACGAATAAAATACAGAAAACGGGTTTGTGCAAAATCAAGTTAAGAACAATTTCTGTCTTTTTCTATGATTTTTATGGCACCATGCTAGGGATGTATTATTCTCAAGGCCCCATTATTTACCTTTAAATTTTTTGAGATAGAGTTTCACTCTGTTGCCTGGGCTAGAGTGCCATGGCATCAGCCTAATTCACAGTAACCTCAAACTCCTGGGCTCAAGCAATCCTCCTGCCTCAGCCTCCCGAGTAGCTGGGACTACAGGCATGTGTCACCATGCCCGGCTAATTTTTTATATATATTTTTAGTTGGCCAATTAATTTCTTTCTATTTTTAGTAGAGATGGGGTCTTGCTCTTGCTCAGGCTGGTCTCGAACTCCTGAGGTCAGATGATCCGCCCACCTCGGCCTCCCAGAGTGCTAGGATTACAGGTGTGAGCCACCACGCCCAGCCTTAAAATTTTTTAAAAAGAAAGATGTTGGAATATATTTCTTCTTTCTAACAAATGCCCAATTGTGAGAAAAATCTTAGGTGTTCAGGTCGATATACATGTATCTCTCACAAGCGTTAACAAGAGTTAAAATCAGTGTAATAAGAAATATCTGGATGTTGTATGATATTGTTCTGAGTGAAGAAAAGGAGGACAGTAGAAAGAGCTTTTTGGCTTGTCTCTAAACTTATCAGTGTTTTAAAATTGCGATTTTTAAAGAATAATTAATTAACTAATTATTTCAGCATATTACAGGGGTACAAATGTTTAGGTTACATACATTGCCTAAAATTTCGACTTTTTAAATTATTTTAAAAGAACCTAAATTAGGCTTCATCTAAAGAAGAGAGTTATCGCAATTTTGGTGGGAGCCTAAGATAGCACCACAGAAAGCACATGCAGACATCATTATGAATCCCAAAGCAATTCCTCTTTACTAAGTGCCCACCCTTTTGCCAGGCTTATGCTAGTGGATTACATGGATGGTCTCTCGAAATCCTCACCACAACTCCATGAGGTGTTTCAGCATAGTTATCCCACTGTTGCATATCAAGGAACTGAGATTTAAGAAGATGCAGTGTTTGCCCAAGATCACACAGCTGCTAAGTGATGGAGCCAGGATAGAAAAGCAGGTGTATCTGATTCCAAAGCTAATGACTTCTCTCTTACCAGTTGCCTTTTACAAGAATGAGTTATCAATATTTAACAGTCTCGCTTATAAAAATCACCCAAAACAGAGAGTTCAGAGGCAAATAGCCCAATCTAGATGAAAGGGAATTTTGCAAATATACTTCAAATTTCCTGCAAGGAACTTTCTATATGAAACTTCTGAAATAAACAGAATATGCCATTTTGTAAAAATTGTTAGATTTTTAAGGAGTATGACATTTCCAACTCACATTCAGTGTGTTTTCCATTTGACCTCTGAATCCTTGCCTGTTGTATTTTTGCTTAATTTGCCTTTCTCACTTTTAGAAAAACAATTTCCTTGTAATGGATTTTCTTTCAGGGTTGAAACTCAGTTCAATAGGAATCAGACTGACTGACTGACTGACTCAGAGCTGCAAGAGACCTTAAGGCAAAAATTCAACCTCACACTATCGTTTTACTGATGAGTAAAAAGCTGATATCCAGCGAAGTAATGTGATATATTTAGTCTATGAGAGGGACCTAGGTCTCTTAATTCTCAATTCAGTGGAATTCTGTGACACACTATATCTCAATGACATAATCAGATCAAGCAATTATAAAGTTGATAGACAATGTTTTTGGGATTTTGTTGGAGTCATCTTTCTTTATTAATTGTTTGAAATGCTATTTTTAATATTAAGGACATGAAAAATGGAAAAAATGACATTTAATATAGGAGTATAGATATTACTATACTTCAATACTGGCTTCAGTTTCCCATTCCAAATTTACCTTTTACCCACTTTTCCTTGGTTCATCCTGGAGTTTTCCATACAATACATGGCTCTATTATTTAGCCCCTTGTGTTCCTTTATCTGGAATTCCCTTCCACATCATGACCGTCTGGAAAAATCCTACTTGTTCTCCATTTTGTATGTCTTAACCTGAGCCACACCTTCCCTCCCCTTGTTAGGGTTAATCTCCCACTTGTCTGTGCTATCATAGCCTTTGGTCCGTGCCTTTATTGTAATACTTATCTATATTTTATCTCCATTATTTCCTCCTCTAGACTAAAAGATGCTTAAGAGCAAAAATTTTGTCTTAATCCTCTTAGTATCTCCCATGATAACATAATGCTAGGCATAGAATAGGGGGCTGCAAACATATTCCTTTTGAATAAATTATTTGCAATTCATGATCTTTCAAAGGTAATACACTAAAACAAAAAAATACAGTCTTAAAATTAGGGCTATAAGTAAGATCATGTGATCAGATAAATATCATAAAATATTTTCTGTCATTCTTATTCATTTAATTTTGTCTAGTCATAAAGTTTGAAGCTAATGCTTTATTTTTCAGAAGTCTATATTTTATGTTGCTTTTTTGGTAATACAGATAGATTTATATGGTCCCAATCATAATCTCTTGCCTGTTTGTCATTATGGCCAACATTAATTTAGCTATCTGTTAACTCAAGAATCAGCCTCTGATCACTCCTTTTAATTTGATATGAGAAAGTGAGTCAGTGACTACTATAAATTATAAATCTTTACATCACCACAATTTTGGTAGATACTCCCCCGCCCCAAAACTTAAGCATGATTAATAGGACACTGGGCTGCAAGAGAGGTTGTCTTCTGGTCCATATAGAGTTATATAAAGCACAGATGTTTGTGATTAATTAGAGTTTGTAATAGCTAGTGAGTTTATTCTATACTCCTTAGAAGAGCAAAAATGCAATGATTATTTTTTGTCTGAGTAAACAAAGTTTGGACACATGGGAACTGATAAATCAGCATTATTAATGGGGAATTTTGCTTCTCCTTGTCTAAAATCAGTGAAACATCTGTAAGTATGTTTATATTGAGCTTGATGGACCTCCTTTATATAACAAATTGTAGTTATATAATCTATAACTGAAGTGATTAAGTGATATAAATGAGCTGCTTCCTTAGAGATTCCCAAATTGTGCAGGAGGCAGGTGCAGAAGTGTCCTAGAATCCAAGATTCTGTATATGGAATTTCTAATAGGTCTGCTATTTTTTTTTTTTTGCCATTTCAGCATTTACAAAAACTATCTGTCATTTTAGTAGCCCTGGTGGAGACCAGATCATCATAAAATGGGCCTTGATCTAATCTTTTTATCTTCATCCTACTTCACTCTCAGAACCCAAGTTCTCAAGTATTTGTACATTTCCATATAGCTAAATTAGGATTATCCTGCCCTAAATGTTTTGATTAATATATTACATATCATATTTCTTTCTACTTCTTTTTCTTACTTTTTGAAGATGAAGTATTTCTCTAATAAATTATCACCTTTATTCAGGGAAAATGCATATACTTATAGCTAATTAAATGCTCTTAAAAACTCACCATAACATTTTTAGTTCACACGAAATATTGCTACATGCCTTTAGTAAAAATTCCACCCCTATCCTGAGAAAACAAGTTTCTATCAATGCTTCTAAAACAGAAGTAAACATGGATTCCTGCTGATAACTAAAAAAGTGTTTCCAAATGTCTCCAGCTCACCAGGTTATAGTATCTAGATCATTCAGTTCTTTTCTTCTACTTACTTCTACTGATTGAGCAGTTGTTTTTTTTCTCCTTGCATAGAATATTAGATGTTACATTGCTTTTACAAAAACATCACAAAAGTCAAGGAAAACTAGTGCCATGGGACAGATTCCCAAGGAACAGATCCAGAGACTCTGAGATTTACATGTAGGAGGTTTATTGGGAATTATTCTTGAGAACAATAGGAAAGGTAATTAAAGCAATGCTGAGCAGAAGAAGGTGAGCTATGATGCAGCTGCAGCAGTGGCCTCAAACAATCATATAGGAAGCCTTCCATCTGAGATGGCCCTTCAGAGATTTTGTATCTTGAGGCAAGGGGCCAGGTTTTTATACTTCTATATCCACTAGTCATTGGATGCAGGCCATCCTTGGTAAGGGGGTATGACTTTGAGCCAGTCTGTCCTCTTTGT
Source organism: Cheirogaleus medius (assembly GCA_008086735.1). Lineage (NCBI taxonomy): Eukaryota > Metazoa > Chordata > Mammalia > Primates > Cheirogaleidae > Cheirogaleus > Cheirogaleus medius. The sequence continues at coordinate 1,282,667 of VBSM01002608.1, forward strand.
CTGAAGCTAGCTCCTGAAGAGAAACTAATCTGAGAGCCATTGACCATCAACACTGCCAGCAATGGAAGGAATCAGTGCTTCATTCCTGAAGAGGGAATCTAGGCAGCTCACTACAGTATTCACTACAATGAGGTATTTAACTTTTGGTACAACATTTGGAATGCCAATTGTGAATGATGATCAACTTGAGTGTTAGATAGAATATTAAAACTATTTAAATTATGTCTTGTAAGTGGTAGATAACATATGAATTATTCTATAGCATGGTTATCTTTATCTTTAGAAATTTAAAATGCCAGCCTCTGATTTCCCACTGAGACCCTAGGGAAACTGTAGTCAAGATTATCATTAGCTTTAATGAGAATAATTTGTACAGAACCCCATGTGTTAGTGAAAAAATAAAAACTTCACCACGTGTTAAGCTTTGAAAATCCCTGTATTTACTTCAGCCTTTAAATGAATAAAAAATTGTTTTGTTTGTAGGATTTTTATCAAAATAACATTAAACATTTTTCATATTTTTGTTTTATTTCTAATAGATTTTCAAATATATCACTATCAGACATAAGTATTTTAAAATACTTCTATTGATCTGGGTTAAAATTATAACTAAGAGTTACATTGACTGTTAAACAAAATAATAAAGCTAAATTCTATGAGCAAATGGAAGAATTTTGAAGCTGTGTTCAGAGTGAAAAAGAGGACAGTAGTTAAATGATTTAAATTTTGATGTTTATTGACACAGTTTTTGTCATGGCAAAAATAAACCCAGATGTTTGAATGTAAAAGAGTGGCAAAGTGGTATAATTGAATTCAACACATGAAATTTATTAGTTGAATGAACAGGTCAATTTGCATTTAACACTAAGGGATCAATTGATGTTTGCAATGAGTGTTGGTGACAGATGGCATAGTTATGTAGCCCCATTTCAGCCAAATTAACAAGTAATTGACAAATGTACTCTTGTTGCTGAGCAATTATTTAAAAAAATGTTTAGTATTGTTTCTTAAAATAAACTTCAAGGTTTTCCATTTGTGACTATAGCTAATTCTTTACACAAATTATACTATTTCATGACTTTAGGGTGCCAGTAATATCTTAACTATATAATTAACTCATCCTCATGGTATGTTTATTTAATGAAACAATCCATCTGATCTTAGTCTATACTAATATTGTTTCTTAGTCCATAAAAATGATGGTCTCCAAAGATGAATAGTTCAAAAAAATTAATATTAATTTAATATACTATGAGATTGAGCTCAATAAAACATTGGATAAAAATGACAATGTAGTTGTACTCTTTGTAAAGTTTTGATTATCAATAGAATATCAGAATTTTGTACTGTTTTAGTTACTCTTAAAGCTCAGGAAATAAAATTTGATACATATGTTGTCCTAGAGAAAAATGGTTCCTAGGCTATATATTATATCCTATACCCAGGTTAGGAGTCATGTTCATAACAATTGTCCTGATGAGAAAGTATGGGTGACTGATAGAAAAAGAAAAATATACCAAAACCTAAATGGGGAAAAATTTGTTAAATTTAGCTGGTAAAGATATCAATATATGGCCCCATTGCTGCTTCCGTAAAACATGTAAAATAGTTTAGTAAAATATAAGAAAATTAAAGAAATTTTTAAGAAGTACCCAGTGGCAGAAATGTTGAAGGAACTTTTAGCTGAAAAAGTGAGTTGCAAATGAACTGTTCTAGCCCACAGGTGCATGCCCAGAGTTTATTCTTAGGAAATGACTGATGCTTTAATGTCAGTGAGTGTAGATTCTTGTCAGAGCCATCGGCCTGCAATCTCTGATTCCTCTAAAAAAAGAAGTATGCAGAAAAAAAAGTACAAAAATTCTAGAAATCCTGAATACCTTCACATTTGGGTTAAACAATACATAGCTAAAAAAAATACTAATAAAGTACAAGATAAACTTGATAAAGTCCCCCAGAAAGAAATGAATAATACTATATTCTCCATCATTCATCCAGTTGATATCCAGCCAGGAGAGAATTGAGAAGAAACACTGTTTTAAAAAATATTAATGAGAAAATTTTTAGATTTGAAGAGAAACTTAAATTCTGAGATTGGAAGAAAGCATCAAGTCTCAAGAAAGATAAAACAAATCTAAAACTAGACATAGGGTTCTGAAACTACAGGATCAAAGATTAAAAAAGATGTGAAGACAACGGAGGAAAATGACAGATTACTTACAAGGAAACATATATGCATGGATATCAGATTTCTCATTAGGGACAATAAATGCATGAAGATAATTAACTAATATTTTCAAATGCTGGGGAATGAAATTATATAACCTATCTAAATTTTTATCTAAAAGTAAGGGTTAAAGACATAGATATTCATAAGCATAAAAACAACATAAATTGTTGCCCATAGACCCTTACTAAAAGATGTACTTCAGCAAGAAAATTAAGTTAATAACAAAAGTTTGGAAAGCAAAAAGAAATAGTAAGCAAAGCAATTGATCAAACTCTTAAATACTGGCATTATTAAGAATGCTAATAATAAGTACTTTTGGAATATTTAAAAACAAGGTGGAACTTAAATATCAAATAGTAATTGCAATGACAATGACTAAAAGGGAGTACCTGAAGGAAAGGTGATTTATTGCATATCCTGGAGTCTTTTGAAGGAAGGTATATTAATTAACCTTAGACTTTATTAGGAAGAAATAAAATTAAATGTTTGTTAAAAATTTAATGGAAATGAAACCACTAAAACAAGAGATACAGACTGTTTAATTTCTAAACCAAGAAGAAAATTTCTATCAAGTAAACAGAAAGCAGGAAAAGAAAATACATAAGATACTAAGAAAAACATAATACATTTAAACAACTTAGAATAAGATGTAGAAATAAATTCAAATATGTTAGTAATCAAAATAAATATTAAAATTAATAATCCCTGTGAAAAGACGGAGACTATCAGATTTGATTTAAAAAGAAATAAGCAAGTACCTATGTATTATTGTCAAGTGATAATGCCTTACAAATGAAAGATGAAAATTAAGAAATGGTAAGTTATTCTACATATAACTATATATATTCTATATATAAGTATATTCTATACTAACCAAAAGAGACAAAGAATAGTTTTATTAGAAATATATGAAATTAAGTCAAAAGAGCATTTTAAATGGGGAAGTAAGTGTACAGTAACATGTTTTTCCCCAGAAGTATAATAGCTGTGAACTTGTATCAACCCAAATGGAACCCAAATATAAAACCAACTATGCAGAACAGCAAGAAGAAATTTAAAAATTCATAACCATAACTTAGTGTGTTAGCTCATCTCTTTCAGAAACTTATAGAGTAGCATACAAGAAAATTATAGAAGGATAGGGAAAATGAAGAAGGATAAAAGTGAGTGGTTGTTGAAATATGAATTGGTATAGTTATTTTTGAGAACAATCTAGTAACATTCATTTGAAAATGCACAAGGAGTATTTCCTAATAATTCCACGTCTAGATAATACACCCTAAAGAAATTACTGCACATGTGCACAAGGGAAATGTCCAAAGATTCCCACTGAAGCATTCATTTTCGTAGTAAAAATTGGAAAAATCTCAAGTACAATATGATAAAATGCTATCCAGCAGTTCAAATGAATGGACCAGATTTTTATGTACAATATGGGAAGAATTTTAAAAACATTTTATTGAGTGACCAAAGTAAATTTCAGAAAAAAATGACTCTTACACATTTTATATAAATTAAGACACTCCATAATATTTAAGAAGGTCCTGACAATAGCAACAAAGGGTAATAAAGAGCTAACTCCTAATTCTAAAGGGGTAACTAAGATAGAAGGAGGAACAAGAGAACATAAAAAAATTACTTCTTGGAAGAAAAGAGAAAAATATTAAAGTATTTTAATTAAAATTAAGAAGGCAAGGATTTAAATGATCTCAGTGATGATTCAATATTGTTTTGGTGATTCCAGGTAATAGAATAAGACACTGTGTGAGATAAAGGTAGTGAAGAAAAAGTTTTATTTTCAGATATAATCGAATACCTAAGAAAATCAAGAAATTCAACTAAAAATCTATTCAAACTAAAAGGAAAATTTACTAAGATGGCTGCATTCAAAAATCAAGAGTTTTCCTTTTATAGTAGGGTAACAGGATGTTAAATTGGAACATTTAACTGATCTCCGAATTACAATGTGCTGTGAGTCAGATCAACAAGCTGAAATTTCAAAGGTGTCTGTGAACCTACTAGATGAGTCATCTACATCAAGGATCTAAAATGGTCAGGTTGCAGGAGATTCAGCAGGACTTGGTGAGGAGGACTGGTTTGACAAAATCTGTATTTCAGTCATGTTTCCCACCCCAGGAAAGGGAGGAGGATAATTCACTGTTCCTCAAATCTGGTGAGAAGTTTTCACCAGTACTGTTTAAAGAGCTTGACATATGTTTCCTGCAGTTGTGGGGCAGTATGGATTGGTTTCTGATTCATCCCTCTGACATTTGCAACAAAAAGATCATGGCTGGAAGTTTTGGGTAACTAGGTGACTAAGTTTGTTCGGGTAAGAAATAGTGAAAGAAGATATCTTACCCTCCCGGTTCCTCCTCCTTCCTGTTAGTTGGCCCTGGAGTAGTCACCTTAGAGCCTGAGATGACCTGTGGCACTGGAGAATTTCAAAGGAGTTTAGGTCCCTGATCACTATGAAGTCACCATCCCACCCTTAAACTGCCTACACCTGAACTTTTTCTTTTTTATTTTATGAGAAAGGATTAAACTATCTTACTGTTTTTTTTTAAGTTTAAGTTAGGGCTTTAAGTGTGCCCACCATACAGATAGTGTTCATTGTACCCATTATGTAGGTTTTCACCCATCCCCTCCTCCTCCCTCATCCCTGCTTGATTTCCACCAAGATTTACTTCCTTCTGTGCACATGTGTGTTCATTGGTTAGTTCCAAATTAATAATGAGTACATGTGGTGTTCATTTTTCCATTCTTTAAATACTTCATTTAGGACAATGGTCTCCACATCCATCCAAATTGTTGCAAAAGGTATTAATTCATCCTTCTTCATAGCTAAATAGTATTCCATGGTATACATATAGCACATTTGTTAATCCATTCATGGATTGATTGGCACTTGGATTGATTCCACATCTTTGTGATTGTGAATTGTGCTATAATAAATATTTCAGTGCAGGTGTCTTTTTGGTAAAATGACTTCTTTTTCTGCAGGTAAATACCCAGTAGTGAGATTGCTGTATTGAATGGTAGGCCTACTTTTAGTTCTTTGAGAAATCTTCATACTGTTTTCCATAGAGGTTGTACTAACTTGCAGTCCCACCAACAGTGTATATGTGTGTTTCTTTCTCTCTGCGTCCATGCCAGCATCTATTGTTTTTGGACTTATTTAATAAAATCCATTCTAACTGGGGTAAGGTGATATCTTATTGTGGTTTTAATTTGCATTTCTCTGATGATTAGTGATGTTGAGCATTTTTTTCACTCAATTCTACACAAAGTCATGGAAATTAAACAACCTGCTGCTGAACGATTACTGGGTTGATAATGAAATTAAGATGGAAATCAAAAGATTCCTTGAACTGAACAACAAAGGGGACAAAGCTATCAAAATCTATGAGATTCAGCAAAAGCATTTCTAAGGGAAAATTCCTAGCCTTAGATGCCTACATCAAAAAGACAGAAAGATCACAAATTAACAATCTAATGACATATCTCAAAGAACTAGAAAAGAAAGAGCAAACCAATCCCAAAGCCAGCAGAAAAGGAATAACTAAGATCATAGCAGACCTAGATGAAATGGAAAACAAAAAAAAAAATACAAAGAATCAATGAAACAAAAAGTTGGTTCTTTGAAAAGATAAACAAAATGGATAGACTTCTTGCTAGATTAACCAGGAATAGTAAAGACCCAAATAAACTCAATCAAAAATGAAAAAGGAGACATAACAACTGATACCACAAAAATACAAAATATTATCTGTGAATACTATGAAAATCTCTATATACATAAACTTCCAGTAGAGTAAATGGAAAAGTTCCTGGAAACACACAATGCCCAAGACTCAATCAAGATGAAATAGAACTCCCGAACAGACCAAAAACAAGCAGTGAGATTAAAGTAGTAATAAAAAATCTTCCAACAACAACAAAAAAGCCCCAGACCAGATGGATTCACACCTGAGTTATACCAGACCTACAAAGAAGAATTGGTACCCATAGTGCAGAAATTATTCCATAATATCAAGAAGGAGGGAATCCACCCCAACTCACTCTACAAAGCCATAATTCTTACTTTGCCTAATGGTCATAATCCCTTCAGACTTTTGGCCTTAAAGATTTATTCCCTAAGGGAGTAGGTACAGAGAATAAACATATAATATTCTCAACTTTTGAGTTTAAAAGCTCCAAAGGTAGATTTCAGATGTGAAAACTTCATTTGCTCTCTTCTTGCAGAAAATGATCTGAGTCAGAGGAGAGAATAAAAGGAGAAGGGTTTCTGAGAAAACGCTGGCTTCCCTGGCTAAGTTCCACAATAGACAGGGGGCATGAGGTGGACAAGGGAACTCTTCAGATAATTTAGTGATATCAGAGTCAATGGAACTTATGTTCTGTTTCCCATATGTAAGCCTAAGAGTACTCTAGGACTTCTAGGACCAAAGTGTAGAAGAGGAATGGTTGGTTGAAGTGCAAGGACAAAAATGACTTTGGCAGCTCCTCTGGATTTCCTATGCCTTCAGAGTTGCATGGAAGAACTAAATAATTTCTCCATGTTTCCCAGGAAGGCTGTGGAAGTGAAGAGAGAGAGGGAAAAAGAGAGCAAGAGAGAGCAATTAATACTGGAATCCAGATGTTAAGAAAAAAGGCTTTCACAGAGGACAATTATGTGGAATGACTTTGGAAGATGACAGTAGCTTAGGACCAGAAAGACCAACTAGGCAGAGGCTGCCAGCTAGTGACCAGACAACCCCTTTGTAATTAAGTAGATTAAATTTTCAAGTACACACAGAATGTGTACTTGAAATGAAAATCAATAATGTATAAAAATTACATATATTTAACTGTTGAATTAGTGGCTTGAAAAATTCATACTACCACGTGTGAAGTGACTAATAAAATAAAAGACAATTTGAACATACAACCCTAAAGGACAATTAACAGCCAAATTTCAGGGAAAGCAGGGAGAGATTATGATTTTGAGGGAGAGGACGTGTATCCTTGACCAGAAGGGATACTTCTTTTTCAGGAACAATATCAAAATTAGATTTTTTTTAAACTGAGAATTTAGGTCATATAGTTTCCCTTTTAAATAAAGGATAAATCCCACATCTCCTTATAGTAAAAGAAGTGAGATGCTTTGAGGAGGTTAATTTTTTTCCCTATGAGTTTCACAACATTCCTTCAAGTAGCACCAGGTAGATGGTATTTGGAATCAATTTGCAGAAGCAAAAATTAAGTCTTAGAGAACTATGTTTAATTTCAAGTTGAGTAATCTCTGTTGAGCATCAGGTGTATCAAAGAACTGAAGATATTAGTTCAACTTACTGCTCAAGTTTCAATCTTTCATTCTGATGATTATTTTTGTTTGTAACAGTCAGTGTAACCCAATCATTTCACTTGTCCTCAGGATCACCGCAAATATCACTGCTTTTTCTTCTTCTTTCCTTAGAGTTCAGTTGCTTCATTTTGCCTGTGTTAAGGCATTTTTAGGTATATTAAAAGAAAATATTTTGTTGTATGACATTTTTATCTAGAACAAAATTAATCAACTACATATACTATTTGCTAAATTAATATTTTTTGCATGGTTTATTTCCCTAAAGAAAAATAATTTTCTCAATATATCCCCCAATCTTCAGCTGTATGGAAATCTTTGAAATAAAAATAATTAAGGTAACATTTATCAGATATACTTCAGAGAGATGTTCCTATAAAATCAAAGCTTACAGGACAGCCATCATCATTATTTTTTACATAATGATTTTCTTTAACTTTTGCAGGGATCTTAAATTAAAAATAAAGATTCAGACAGGTCTGGACAGTTAGTTGGTGGAATGGGGTGTAGAAGTCTGTTGACATCCCAAGTAGGCCATAAAATTCTTGTTCAATACTGGGCCTCCATTGCTTGTCAATGTGTTTTGCTCATTGAAGTTTCTCAGTTTTTATTGAATCAATAGGTTATGCATGGATGGATGTATGGACAGATAGAAAAGAGAGAGAGAATTTACCATGAATGATAAAGCAAGAACAGAGATGACTAAGAAAACTGTTTCTGGGTTATCAGAGGAGGCTCACTCTAATGAGCACAGGATCTATCCCCAGTATTTGTTTTGTGTCCTAACTACATTGAATTCATTTCCTAGTCCAGGATATCAGGAGAGCTGTGAATGATGGCTATAAAGTGGTTACATTAAAACCTCCACAAGACTTGAAACACAAACAGCAATGCATGTAAAGTCTATTATGTAAAGGGAAAAACCTTCTTCCCCACTTAACACCAAAACATGGTGACATTTTGAGAGACCACTCCTGTAGCAGTGAGTTTATTCTTGACTCCTTCTAACATACCTCCTGGGGCTCACAGCAATATTTGAGGGACAATTTACATGTGGTGACAGCCTGCAGTGGTAGGTGTTAGAGGTAATAGCCAATATCACCTGAATTTTTATCTTATTGTGCCTTAAATACAGTGTCAGTACCAGAGCCCTGCCCTGCAAGACCCTGAGAGTAAATGCCTCTTTAACTTTTATACTGTAGGCATCTTTCTTGCTTCACTCCAGTTATGATCTTGCTTAATTAATACACATTAGCTGATGATGGTAACAGATCCTAGATTAAGATATATTCCACTGTCTTTTATATCCATTGATGAATCTTCTGGGACATAAAAATAGCCAGGCTAACAATAATGACCTCAGGTAATTGCTTTCAATGGAAAATGACTTCATGTGAACTCTACATCCCCAGATATTATAATTTTTTACCCAATTAACTTCCTTGAATATTGATTGAGGTCCTTCCCCAGAAGTAACTAGAGAGCCAAAGATGACTAGAACGCAGTCATTGCCCTTGGTTCTTAGTATTTATTTATAATGGTAGGATTATTTTTTTCCCATTGCAATGGTAATAAATGCACACTGACCAGTCTCCATTTTATTCATTTTATGGCTAAGCAGGACATTTTTTTAAGAGTTTTAAAATCATCTCAAAATTAGAAAAGCTTTCAAATGGTATATTACATATACCATACTGATGGGCAAACTTCTGTGCTTTGAAGCAACACTCAGAACAGCTGTAGTTTTCTTCCTACAAAGAATGATGTCAAATAGGACCAGTCTTGGTGAATGTAGGCTGGTGTGGGACCATCTTTTAAAAATAGACGTGTCCTGACTAATCTGTTATGTTGGCAACAGATTTAAAGACTATGGGATGATACTTGTGAAGATTAGAGAAAATGAAGACAAGTAAAGACAGATTTACCTTTTCCATAGTGGCTAAGATAAACCCATCATTCAGTTAGAACTGCAAAGAAATTTCATTTAGATTTTAACTTTTTGATATATAATTCACAAAGGGAATTTGTCTCACTTTGAAAATAACTCTTCAAATGTCAAACAACAGAAGAAATGTTTTTTACACTAGAAAAATATGTGAGGCTTTCTGACAATGCCCTCTGTCTTGGAAAAAGAAAAAGGAGCAAAAACAAACTTTATTCTCTAGAGTTTTCTAACAAAACTCTTACATTTGTGTCTGTGGAAACAGTCAAATTGTTATGGGCAATTTTGCCAACCATATGTTGTCAGAGATTTAACATTCTTTTCTTTTGTTGAAGGTTGCATTCTTTATTTCATTAATTTCTACTGAGGACTAGTTTCATACTACAATTTTTAAATTGTTGGTGAATTGACTGATGTATTATAAGAAATTACGAGTATAAATCCAGGTATTGAGGAGCAAAAAAAAACAAACTTTGCTGTGTGGTGGACATTTGGAACTCTTGACAATGCAATGGGAAAGGGCATTAACATAATCTGAGCAAGTTCAAATTGACCTTGTAAGAATAGGAGACTCAACTATTGAGGGAGTGGGGGAAGTAGAGGAGGAGGAGAAGGAGGGAAGAGATGACTGATCTAAATGAGTTTTCGCATTTAATATTGGGCATAGATTTGAATTAGCACAGTGGTATGCTAGAGGTGGCTCAAACTGGCTCTTGGAGCCAATTGTGTCTATCTCCTCTCAACTCTGTGCTCAGTGATATTGTGTTGATAGCTTCAAACAAGCCATAGTAGGAACATTTACACTGTAAAAATAAGCACATGCTACAAACCCTGGCATTTCTGTACCTGGAGAACCCGTGGTTAAAAGTTTACCAGCTCACTACTCATTAACCTGGAAACTCTCAATGCACACTTTGGTAATGAAAAGCAATTTAATGAAAAAGAAACAGCTCATAAACTAGGATTAAGGAAATCAAGGGGGGAAGGAAGAGAGAGAATCGAGGTGGTCAAGATAATAATTTAATCACCTAGGTAATCATGACTACTGGAAAAACACACCCAAGAGTTGAGCCCAGTACGGGGATGATTGGGAAAAGAGCACTAGCTGTTTCTTCGGTGTAACATTACTAATGTGTGATCCAGGCAGACACTAGATAGAAATTAGACAGTTTTCCCTTGAGTTCCTTAGATTAGCAAAAAGCAGCCCATTTTTAGGAATTTGGGGATAAAACATAATTAAAAAATGATATAACATGGGAGCAAAATGAGACAAATACAGGCACTTTTCATAAATAATTGAGAATTGTGAGTAAAAAAAGTATTTTAATCTCTAATTCAAATCAATTTGGTGTAATCTGTATCAATGTTGCTCATAATAGCTAACTTCCTCCAAGATTCTAGAATGTACAAGATACTAAGTTATTCACTTTATATATATTATTTGATTTGATATTCATAGCAATTATATTAAGTAAATGCTATTCTTGTCCTCATTTTACAAATAAACTAGATGAAATTTAGGATGTTGTATCACTTGCCCAAGGTCTACCTCAGAGTCCAAGCTCTTTGCCACTTTAGTGTGCTTTGCTATGCCATTCCAGAGGTTGCTAGGTCTATCTGAAAAACAAAATTCTGTAGTAAATTTAGTAACTGAAGATTAATGATCCTCAAGTAAGAGAAGGTACCAGTGAGCTTTAATTTATGCTTTTATAATTATGTTCTTAATTGGTATCTTTTTTATATATCCTTAACATAGAGTACATAGGTCTTACAAGTGTACATTATTTATAAAATACTTTATTTATTAACATAAAATAATATAAAAAGGCACAATTAACTATAGAGTGTCTATATTTGGAAACCTCAGCAGTCTAAATAAATACTTATTCTTTTTAAGTAAATGTTTTTAAGTATAGTATATATAAGTGGGCACACACTGTAAGTGTAAAGCTTAATGGATTTTCACAAAGTATGCATACTAGTGTAAAAATTGCCTGCATAAAGAAAAAGACCATTTCCAATAATCAAGGAGTCCCTCTCATACCCCCGTCAGAACCTCCCTCCCCACCGGCAAGTACAACTACTATCCTGATTTCTATCACCAAAGATTAATTTTACCTATTTTTGAATTTATATAAATGAAATCATGAAGCATGAACACTGTGTTTGGTTTTATGTTCGCTCAATATTATGTTTGTGAGGTCCATTCATGTTATTGTGTATAGCTGAGGATCATTTATTCTCATTGCTGCATGATATTCTATCATTTATTCTAATGGAAGTTTGGATTGAAAAATATTTATTATTAAAACATGTTTCCTTCCCTTGCACTGCCATCTTACACTAAGTCTTCTGTGCTGCAGATGAAGATCTTTGGGGTTGGGAAGACCTCTTAAATAATTTACCTGCAGATGTATACCAATCTAAGTTAATCTCCACCTTTGTTCAACTTTGACTTTATATAACTTGTCTTATTTACTAAATTCCTAAATTTTTAAACATTCCTAAAACACTTCAGAGTCAGATTACTATCTTATGACTTCTTCCACTTACAGACCTCAAAGGCCTATGTAAATTGACATATATGATCTAAAGTCTTACACATATAGCCAGGATAAATTTGCTTTCTAGGGGATGGGCACACTTATTCTGATTCAGGTGGTGCAAAGGAAATATGTGTAATCAAAGTGTTTGTACCCCTGTAATATTCTGAAATGAAAAATAATAATTAAAAAAATAGTGCAGAAAAGCAAAAGAAAAAAAATGAAATTGGAATTTGTTAAAGGTAAAAAAAAAATTACGGACCTCTAGTAGTAATCCTACCAGCAATTTGGAGGCTAGAACTTCAGCTAGCAGTGCAAAACATCTGACAGAACTCTTGTTCTAAGCAAAGCTCCTTAAGACAGTATTCCACTTTCTTTCCGCACACTCTAGCAATCTGCACAAGGTCAATGCTCAGCAAAAGTTTGGTGATTTAAATTGAATTTGGTCACTTTTTTAAAAAAGGAAATTATTATATAGGATGCATTAATTTAATTAATGACTTTAAAACATTTCTAGTCTTGTAGAAAATAAACAGTTACAAATCAGAATTATACCCGTCATACAATTATCCCTTTTCCTATTGGTTTAAAATCAGTGCTACTTTATTTCTTTTTTAAGGAACAATTTCAGAATATAGTGAAAGCTATGGACCTTCTAAGAAAAATTCCCAATGAATGAAAATTTTTCATACAATTTTGGTGGGCCTATCTAGTATTCTGAGGTTTCTGTGGATCCTGTATTAAGCAACTCTATCCAGCTCCATCCAAGCAAACATGTTTGACACCAAACATTTATTGAATAACCAAATGCCAGGGAATGTACTATTTATCACCTTGTAGCATGCATTTCCTAGGAGGGCGATATTGCTCCCAAGGGAGTAAAAATTTGTTCTTGGGAGGTGAAAAAAAATCTTACTATTTTTATGTATAATGTACAGAAGTACACACAGTACATAAACTGATATACAATTAAAATTCATGAGAGGGAGACAATTTAAAATGTCTAAACTGTCTCCTTGTGGGGGCAATAATGAAAAAATTGAGAAACATTGCACTATAGCAATTTGTCTTTGTAATTTTAGCATCAACAGTCAGAGAAGCATAGAGCAGGAGAGGATCCACATGCAAGAGGGTTTTCTGGATATAATTAATATATCTCCAATGCCTGGTATGGTATTTGCCACCCTACCTTATACTCAGACCTGCTCCTTATTCCATAGAAATTCCATTGGATATGGAAAGGTCAAAAGGACTACTTAAAATTACTAGCTAGCAATATAAATGACAATTATTCATGCTATCATTTGTTGGTTTTTAATTACAATATGCCTTAAATTACTTCTTGATGCTAAAGCCAGGAAACTATATGGTAATCTCAAATTCTCCTCTTATTTGAAGCAAAACATCTAATAAAAGATGTTATAGCACTTGATCAAAACACATTATGGTGCATATTATTGTTACATTCATATATTAGTCATCAAAATTAACTCATTGAGTAATAGCACTGATTTTAAGTTTAATTTTAAAAAACACACTAAAATGTTCCAGCAAATCTCTATATAGAGTATTAAAAGTTTTCAGTGATTTTATATATATCAAAAAGTCTTAATGACTGCTTCTAGGCAATTTGACCCCTTCAGAAAGCAGGGTACTATTTACAATAAACCAAATTAATGTTGTAAAATATTAATGATCTAAAATTGAGAAATTCAGAATACAATAGTTCTCTCATTTATATAAGCTAGTTGCTGTGGATGAGATTTTCACTAAGTAACAGTGACTTTTTAACAATAGAAAGCCTAGGAGAGCAGAATCCATTTGGTTTGAGTTGCTGACATACCAGAAATCTCACCATGTCCATTGGTAAAAGAATATCAGCTTAATTTAAATTGCCTTATACAAGAGAAAAATGAATCATTATAACACTCATTGTTTCTTTAAGCACTTGCAGGTGAATCCCATTGCAGTCAAATCTTTTTGGTTTAAGAGGTACTATACCTTTTGCTTTCTTTTCTGATCTTAGGCTGCACTCCTAATCTCATCCAGCCACCTTTCAAATGCCTTAGCAAAAAATGAAGCAAGAGAATGGATACTGGTCAGTGTACATAGTTATTACCATTGCCAGGTGGTGGTCGTAGGGGATCCTATTGAAATAAATGAATGTTAAGCTCTCCAGGGTAATGAATGAGTTCAAGTTATCTTTGGCTCTCTCGTTACTCCTAGGGAAGGACCTCAATCAATGTTTGAAAAAATGTATTGAGTAAAAATTATAATATCTAACATTTGTCTGGGAATATAGAATTCACATGCATTAAGTTATTTTACACTGAAAGCAATTACCAATTAACTGTGACATTTTTCATATCCCGGAACCTTCATCAATGAATATGAAAGGCAGTGAAATATTTTTTGTTTACATGGGATCTCTACTTATCATCAGTAATGAGTACTAATTAGACAAAGCCAGAAATAGGGTGAAGCAAGAAAGGTGCTTATGGTATAAAGTTAAAGAGGCACTTACTCTCAGGGTCTTGACTCTATCAGTAAAAAAACCCCATGTTTCATGACATATAACAAAGGTATTAGCAATTGATGGGATGAGTAAATATGAAGACATTATCTTTGTCCCACAACCAAAGGTATTTTTGAAAGGTTTTATATGATGGTTTTATTTTCATGTCATTATTTTAGTTTCTTGTTATTTGGCAACTTGTTATATACAATACCTACCTGTTAGCCTTCAAAAATCTGTCTATAAATTTGGTTTTTCAGTTGTTTTAGCACTAAGAATATGCTTAGATACAGCATTTCCCAAAGTGTGGGACAGATATTAGTGATTTGAAAGATGATGGTAGGTGGTATGCACATAAATACACACATAACATTAAATAACATCAAATAAAAAAAGCAAGCAATTTATTTGGTCCTTTTAAATAGGTCAAATAGAAAGTCTCACAGAAGTGTTACTATATATTTTACAGCTCTTTAAAACTTGGTAATTTGTTTTTAACAAATTGAGAGAAGACTTAATGTCAATCCTCAGCAAAGGCATCAAGCTCACATTTAAACATAATGTTTCTTTATATGCTTTATGTACCAGCTATTTTCAGATCGATATTAAGTTCTTTCTAAATACATATATTTAAACCAAAAAGTAAATTAATTTTAAGGAAAATCACTAAATATTACATGTGGTATATGGATTGAAAAAATGTGAAATGATATCTGAAGATTTAAGTTTTGGGGAATTGTGCTTAAATACATTCCTAATTCCTGATGATTAAGCATGAATAGATAAAAGGAACATAAAATAGACCTAAATTCTTCACATCAAATAAGATGAAGGGAACAATAGTTTAATGCTAATGGAGGCTGAGCACATACAGTAAGTCAAAATGGAAAGCAAGTTATTAGTATACGACCCTCTTCCATAGTATAAGTTAAGAATATTCAGGAACCGAAAATCAAGAAAGCAAAAGGCTGAGAGAGAGACATTAGGCAAGAAAGGTTTGACTTTAAGCCTCTACCTTTTT